>OZ034978.1:6390000-6627500 GCA_964030785.1 Siderastrea siderea | reverse complement strand
AGCAGAAGAGGAAATAGGCGTGGAGAACTCAGAATCAATATGACAAGTACAGAGTTCATATCCCTCCTGTTCCCTCAACCCTTTCCTTGCAAGATATATTTTTTCTCCCCCTATCTGTAATCTGCCTAGTAGGCCCAGTAAGATTTCCTTTCTTTGCCTTCTTCATCGTAACGAAATCAGAAAAGAAGGACACTTTCAGCAGATGGTAAATACATACCATATTTCTCAATTAATCGCCCCCCCCCCTCCTCTCCTTGGTGGAAAACATGTTTTTGAAATAATTGCCACCCCCCCCCCCCTCACCTCCCTTGAATAATCACCCTGGAGTCAAGGAGTGTGATCCTGAAGTGGGCTCTGATCCAGCAAGACTGAATGATGACTCAAGCTCTGACATCAAGGATGTTGACATTAAGAATTAGTCAAAGAAACCAGATTGAGAACACTCAGAAAGCCAGTGTTCACTTTACTCGTTGTGATGATTTTATAATTAAATGGAATAGTAAAACAAATTATTTAGGGCATGACTTCCAGCGAGTAATATTTGAAAAAAGAAATCACCTCTCTTGCTCTCCATGCCCTACTCAAATAATTGCACCCTTTTGGTGCAAAAAAATAACAATTGCCCCAGGTTATTGTTTGAGGAAATACAGTAATTGAATGAGGATTAATTCACTCAAGGTTTCATAGACTTAAAATAATGGTTTAAGGTAGATGCCCAAGGTTTACTGCTTAGAATTTTTGGTGGGGGTTTGATGCCAACTTCTGCAAATCCTGACCCAAAGCAAAGATAAACGTGTTTCCACACTCTCATGGTTCCCTCAAAACTATTCCCAGAAACAGGAAGATTGCTTTAAACTCAAGTGCAAGCACTCTGGTGGTTTTTATGGTGTCATAAGGAACATGTACATTGCATTATTCAGCAATGCCCTTCCATCCACATGCATACAAACCTGTGAGGTAGATGGTCAGTTAAGAGAATGGTCTCACAGCAAAATTCAACTACACACATCATTGCATACAATCAGAAATTTTGTGAATATTTGCTGAACATAATCACTATGAACCAATTTCTGTTTCCTGCAGGTGAAGTACATTGGCTATTCCGATGAACTTTCCTCCTTGATTGGTGCAAAACCAAATCTTTGGCACCTCCTCAAAACAGACCCAGAGCTGGCCTGCAGGTGCTATTTTGGTCCATGTGTGCCAGCCCAGTACAGACTGATGGGACAAGGTGCATGGGAAGGAGCCAGGGACGTTATAATGGGTGTTCAAGAGAGTAGACTGTTCCCACTGAGGACAAGAAAAATGGACACAAAGGAAGAGGGAAACAAAATGGGGTGTCTACTATGGCTGTTACCTTTGCTTGTTGCTGCAGTTCTGTATCTATTTGTAAACTGTTTTTGATAAGTAATTTTTAATTTGTAAATGCATTGGTAAAAGGGGCAGCTATTCAGAAATACAAAGATCAGGGCCTAAATGGCATCATTTTTTTATAATAACAGAAATCGCACTTGCTAACCACAAAAATAGCTGTTCCCCTAATAATATTTAATATTTGTATTGCGCGGGTTCCATATGGAAATGCTCACCCACACATAACAATAATACAAATACAAATTACAATAATTTAAAATAATTCTCTTAAATTTACAATGTCACTATTGAACAGTCCATGCCGAGGTTCAGTAACAGCAAACAAAAACACGGAAGAAAATTGCCAACAATGTAATCTGTATCTTCCCATCTTTTATTACTGGAATCATCCTTTTGGGCACGAAATACAAAGAAAAAATCCCCAAAAGTGATGAAAGTAGAAAAATTTAAACTGAAGAGTCAAAATAGCTTAACCCTGACAGTGACAAGAATGAAATTTCTCTTTACATCATCACTGCTTGTTCAAACATTCAAGTGATGAGAACAAAGAAAGTGACCACCAAGGATAAGATGTCTTGATATTGAGACAAATTCTCCTTACTAGTCCCATAAGAAATGCATGGAAAACAGTAAGGAGAATATGCATTTTCATATCAGGGCTTAAACGGTTAAACCCCAACACTTATTCAGAATGGTATTTTGATTTCTGGACCACCTATCACAAAATCAATAAGAGAAGCTACAATCCACTTTCATCCGTGCAATCCTGCACTTAGTCCCTTTAAGCCTAAATAGTGACAAGCATCGAATTTCACCTTACAGTATTACCACTTGATCAAACATACAGGTCACCAACAATCAAATGTCTTGACTTTTGATTAATTTCCCCCAACTAGTAAAGTAAGAAATATAAGGAGAATAGTGAGGATTATGGACATTAATATTGAGGCTTAAAGGGCTTATCCCCAAACTACTAATTCTGCTTTGTCCTGCAGAATCTTTTATCTAAATTAGACGTATATGTTAGGAGTTAAATACTGACTTGCATGGAAATAAGGTACCTTGTGACCACTCTCTTAACTGACCAGCTCTAGTTATGACCCATTTGAATTGTCACTTAGTCTGTAATTAAGAGCTCTCATAAGCGACTGCGACCACTTTTGTGAATTACCTTTGTTTTTAAGTTCTCGTAAGGGACCAATCAGTCGACGCTTTAATATAAGCGTTCATTTTTTTGAAATCAGATTTAGCGTAATACATGTTCGTTGTACATAGGCAAACCTGATAGGCAGTAAAAACCAATATTATTGCTACAATACTATTAGTAACCATCAACATTTGCCAAGCTTTATGCTAAAAGCTCTTGAAAGTGACAACCCTCTATTGTTCTATCACGTGGTCTCTTACAAGAGCCCACTCTTGTAAGCAACCAGCTCTAGCTGCGACCACTTTTCTGAATCCACGAGGCAGTCGCTTACTAGAGCTTCAACTGTATTAAGTAAAAGTTGCCATACTTTGGTGGGAGAGTGTGCACTAAAGCAACAAAAACAGGACGCACTTGTTTGACTTCGTACGTAAATATCATTTTTATTTTCTATGACTGGGTCTTACAATATAATGTTTAAATGTCTTTATTACAATAAAAATGTCTATTAAATGCTTATGAAATAGAGTCCGAAAATAAAAAATATAGCGAAGCCTACCAATCTACGAGAAATTATCAGAAAATATGCATTGGTAAGTCTGTCTAATAAATTATGTACATGGGACGACAGACTTAGGTCCGATATTATTAGCAGACAAGAAAGGGGAATAACATTAGAATTCTAGTCCATTCACAAATACCATCTTAATGATGATGGCAATGACATAACAATTATTTATCTACATTCCTTATCTACAAAATCTACTGCTAAGATAATCCATCTCGATTCAATTTGGTGATTTGTTTTACAAAACTAATCACTGAAGAAATGACTAAGTAATGTGTTTTCTTTCACATGATTAATAGTGAACAAATATAGACCTCGTGTGTGTTGTGCTTGATATTGTTAGGTTACACTTTGAATTGGTTAATGTACAATAGTATAACTTATACAACACATTATTTTTTTTGCTAATTTCCAGAATTCAATTGACCAACATTCCAGAACAATTAGAAACCATTGCATAATCACGACAAATCCCTCTGGTATTAGGATTTTGGAGCCACAGAATTAAAAAGTAACATATCCTGAAAATCATATTCCAATGAGTGGTGGCAAATAAGTAAGTGCTTAGCTAGTGTGGCTTGTATAAGGTTCAACCTTTCAACTTTATCTACCCAAAACTGATAGACAATCTGCACAAATATCAAATTTCAAGCTCCAGATCTCACAAAGGCAACAAAAACACTTAAGAGTGATTTTCTGAGTAAGCTACGTGAAATATATTCTTTTAGCTTGAGGGTTATTGGTATTTTAAACTGTTTGTGTCAGTGATACCCGTGAGAAGATGTTCATAAAATGAGATTAGGATTAATCTGACTAACAACAATGTTACACTCTGTCATTAATTATTAATTAAATTTACTACTGTTGTTATAAGAACAAACAGGGAGGAAAGGTAAAAAAATAATTAGTCAAAATATTATTAAACATTATAAATAAGAAATATAAGCTTAGAATACATGCGATGTGCGCTACACACGAAAGCTGTAAAGATATGAGGACAAATTAAATTACAGTAACCGCTACAGCGATATGTTGTTAATAGAATGACATGTGCAATATCCACTAAAAGAAACATTTGTGCATAAATACAGTGCTAAATTGATCACTGTGTGATAGTCATAATAATACAAAATAGTGGTGTGATCTAAATTTCTACAGTTTTGCTTTGTGTTAAAAATGTGCCGACTTTTTATACCAGCAGACCCATCACTACATGGAAATTAGCACATCTGTGACAATTTTCAACCATACAAAAAGATTCCTAATACAAGATTTGAGGTGTAATTTCTAAACAAGAGGTAAACATCGTGACTACATAAAGATAAGAATTTACAACTACGTAGCTGGTGAACTACAAACGCCAACTAATTAACACTTTTCATATAATTATAATGCTAATTAACATAATGATAACTGTCTTCATAAGATCATTCAGGTGGATGTAGTCTTGAAAAGGACTTTTGTTGGTGTCATGCTGAGAAACTTGTCTCCAACAGAAATTTGCTGAGCAGAGTACAGTCTAAAAGTGAATTAGCTACAATCTAATGGTAAAACTGTCTTTCAAATCGCGACTTGTCTAAATTTAGGATGTAGAAACTGCTAAACAAAACTATGTTTAAAAACCTGCCTGATTTACTAGTCTTAAACACTTTCACCCCCAAGAGAGCCTAAAATCAAAATTCAAGACAAATCCCAAATCTCATTTTGCAAAATACTTAAATATAAATAGTACCACGTAAAAAGTACTGCTGACGAGGTTTCATTTGAATGGTCACATGATGGGATTTCATCCGCAGATTCAGAAGTTAGAATCTTAATGTGTCCATGACTGACTCTGGGAGTGAATGGGTGAAATGAAATTAAGACCACTTTCCATTAGACAAGACTGAAGATGAACAGATGAATTTGGGATGGCACACTCGTCCTTCACAGATGAGTTTTCCATCACGAGACAAGTTTCCAGTCTAAGACAGTTTTGTGTTTCTCACAAGAATTCAGCAATTTTCAGAGAATAAAACATGTCATACTGACTCAGTCTGAAGATGACTTTTCCTCAACCATGTCACCAACAACTGCCTCTCTATGAACTACTTCCACCCAAAAACTCATGCAAGACAGACATAATTACGAGATTCCCGAGTTGAGACCATTCACTTTGTACCTGCATGATAAATATTTGATTCATATTTTCATATTCATTTGATCAATGATATACAACCATCTACAGTTGCTAATTAGATTCTCTGAGGCAATATAAAATTCTTGTGATCTAAAATACTATCAGAGAATACTATCATCTACCTTATGCTATGCACCATCTACACCACATAACTTGTAAGGATACTGTAGCATTTAGCAGCAAACCAACCCTGATCTACCATACACATTCTGAAATTTTTTTTCAAATAAATATGCTTCCTCTTTTCAAAGTAGACACCTTTGTACTTGAAGCCCTTGGGAAACTAGATTAACCCTTATCCTCCTTTACATGCAAGCTATTAAGCAGTACTTGCACGTTTTTTGTCCTGCAAATTGTGGTACTAATTCTGAGATTTGAGTACGAAATCCTGAAGTTTCACCATTCAAATGAAAGCTACTGAGCAGTACTTTTCTGTGGTGCCATTTATTCTGCTGTGCAAGGTGGTTCTAGCTTATGAGTCTGTGGATGAAATCCTAAAGTGTGACCATTCAGATGAAAGTTACTGAGCAGTACTTTCCTGTGGTACTGTTTATTATGCTGTACAAGGTGGTTCTAACTTTTGAGTCTGTGCACTGTAACCTAAATTGTGTCCATTCACAAAGGGGTGTAGAATGGTCAATTAAAAATGATGTGCCTCAGAACATAATAAGAGTCTCAGAATCTTGGGCTTGCTATATTTTGGGCCATCTCAAAGTCTTCAATTTTCACAATCTTGATCTCAAAGCCTCGTAAATTCTGTGCACAAAATTAGTACAAAGCTCACAATTCAACAAGCACGAGAAGCAAGGGTCCAGTTTACTTCTGTTAGCAACGATAAATAATCAACAGTCTCAGGTTTGGATTCAATAGAAACACTTAAGTCTCCATCTTGGATTTTCAAACAAGGGTCTTGCCGTCTAGCAGAGGCTTGGTTCTACCATTCTATACCCCTTCAAGAGAAAGCTATTGCGAGGTACTTTCTTGTTATGCTGTTTATTTTGCTGCACAAGGTACTTCTAACTTTCAGCCATGGGTGCCATTAAATCTTGAATTTTTCAAAAGTGGAAAGAACATACAACATTTTTACAATGAAACTCTCAGGAGGTTAAAGGTTGAACCTGTACAAACCAACACAACAAATGCCTTCCTTGCAGTGAGCTTAGAGCTCGTCAAAGTAACCCTTAATAAACATAAGAAATGGCATGACTAAATAGCAGGAGATAGTACACGTACCTACAATAAAAAATTCTGTGATAATACTTTCATTTTGTTCATATACACCTTGATGAATAGTGGGGATTTTTCTCTACCAAACTTGAAGAGGACTTAAATGTAGCAAATAAAATGCATTTATACCAAGACACTGCTGGGTAATTTTAATTACTGTTTCCTTAAATTATTAATTTAATTTATTATTTATAAAGACTTGAAACAGGTAATTCTTATTTCCTCCCTAACCCTGGACAAAAAAACATTTCTACAAATGTACCAATTCTCTTTGAGAGATCCGGCAGTTTTACACTTCGCCTTCTGAATATATCTCACTAAAAAATAAACATTTATAACTAACACCTCTTTGGACAATGAGCTTGGCTCTTGTAATTATTAAGAAGTCTGGTTGTCCAACAAAACTGAGAGTGTATCGTGAAGTTGGCAGAGCATGTATAGGTGAACTGGCAAACAAGAACGTCTGTCGCGAGAAACAGGGTCCACAGTGAGCCATGATAGGGCATCGTAAGTCTGAAGTATGGACCTGGATGGATAAGATGTCAATTGATACCTCATTAACAACTGCATCACTACATGGAGGTTGGGTGCCTGGGATGTCCAGGGACTTCCACTGGAGGCCAGCCAGCTGCTAGTCCAAGTACCGCTCCCATAGCTGGCAATCCCCACCCACCATACCTGCCAACCTTATAAAATCAGAAATAGGGACCCCCCCCCCCCCCCGGCCCAGTCTGCACTGAACATCAGTAAGTCAAGTATTGCATTTGTTTTAGTGAGAAAACAAACGTCCTTAATGCTTCAGGCCCCAATAGTGATCAGCATCAAATTTCTCCTCATCATATCAGTGCATCATAACACATACAGGTCATGAGAATTGGGGAAATGATCACCTAAGATGAATCGTCTTAATGTCTTAACAAGTTCTCACAATTAGTAGTCAATGAAATGTATGGAGACCAGTAAGGGGAATTTGAATAATGATGCTGGGGCTGAAAGGGTTAAACAAAACACTGCATTAAAAATAAAATGACAGAGAGGTGATGTATGACAGCTGACACCTAACTTTCCGTAAACTCATTCTCCTGTGATTATACTAGTAAACGACAGGGTCACAATGCAATTTACAGTCACACATGTATGTGCACCTCAGTGTAACTTATGTTCTTTCTTGAAACGACAAATGTATGACTGTTATTTGTGTTGTGACTATGTCGGAACACAATTCATATTCCAAAAACATTTTGACCACTCACAGTTTTATTAGCTGCACTGTAGAACATGAGCTTAGCTAACGAAACTTAGCTTACCTTAACACGTGACAGGGTGACTTTGTGGACAGAGCATGCCAGGCAGTGACAAAACCATTCATTCCTTCCATGACGTCTGGATTGTGAATGTGAAGAGAAGCCTTTAAGGAAGGAAGAAATCTATCGTCAATTACCTAACAACAACTACAACAAGCCTGTCTGAATAATATAGAATAATTCTAGAAAATGGGTAAGGCAAACAAAGGGAGTGAAAGGGTTAACGAACCATTAATTAAAAAGGTAGGAAAGCAGTCATTACCTTCAGCATAACAGGATCACTTGTTTCTGAATGAGAAGAACTTGCCCAAAACGTCGCTGGCATCTTGCCAGTGTGTACAGTTGAAATAATGTATCCCTGGGCTTGTGGAACAGAAAGACTGTCTTCTCCTTCCCCTCCTTGAAATTCTAAAGTTGTCCCATTTGTCATTGATGGTGAGGGAGTTGAGTGTAAGGGTTGAAATGGCGATAGCCTTGAAATCGGCTGAAATGGTGACGGTGCAGGCCTCCCTGGTGATGCTGTTAACTGCATTGGGCGTGTCAAGGGCGATGTTCCTTGCATTGGCGAAGTATCCAGGGGAGATGGCAACATACAACTGGTTGGTGAGAGTGGAGGTGGTGATGTGTTCAACAGCGGAAACAAATGCCTCAAAGGATCCTGGTCATTCTCATCATCATCCACCCCAGCCAACAGAATGTCTGGGTCCGTGACAACAGTCTCAGTTGTTGTGTCGGGTGGGTCATGTGACTTTGTGTTGGGCAGTTTCCCAATAGAGCATTTCAAAGAAGCAACCGGCATCACTGCAATGTATGTTCGTGAGACATCTGGTCTCGGAACACCACCAACTGACACACGAGAGTTGTTATTTCCCTCGAACAAGGCACTGACCTTTGGTAAAGCTGCAAAAAAATGTAAATATTTTAACATTTCAAAACTTGGCAAGATTACCATTTCAAAGGATCAATCCATCAAGTTATTTTATATAATTATTATTGTCTCCAAAGTGTTTACCTCTTGCCATGTAAAGCCTGATTGAAGGTTCTGGTTCCAGTGACATAAGGCTGGTTCCTAATATTGCCGGGCGGTCTTTTTGCTTCATTGAGAAACAAGATTTGCATGTGTCTTTGAACATCTGGTCTCCAGCCAATACAGACGTCTTGCTCAGAATTTCTTTCCAATCTACAAATGAAACGAACATAATAGATTCAGATTTACACCAAGGACGATAAGACAAACACTGATTCTACATTATAACTTTGCAAACTTATTTTGGTCAAATAATGTGCACTTTGATAAAACAATTTGCCGTCAAAATATAATTAAAGGAAAAGTAAGAGAAATAGAGAACTGCCACTATATGGCCTCAGGGGGGGGGGGGGTAACATTGTTTCCTTAAACGTTTCACTGTTTTAAAGCATATGAAACATTTGTGGTGGAGCTAAGAAAAAGTTCAATAACATAAAATAATTGCTTCTTAATTTGAAAGTAAATTTCTCTTCTGCAACAATGCAATTGCACAGGACAAGTTTGAAACACTGAAATTCGAATACGCTTCTGCAACAATGTTTTTTTCTGATTGCGAGGGCCTTTACATTTACATAGTCCATATGGCCAAAGTTATTCATCAGAGCCACTTGCTTTTCATGTGCACCACTTGCAGGCCCACATTTTTTCAACAAAGACTTCATACTTGGTCAATAACAACAAGTTATTTACTGACCTTTTAACTCCTCAGGGCCAATCCGTCCCAGTTTACTAATCACCAGCCTCCACGGCACAAGGGATGTCGCAATGACGCCCTGACAAAACTCCCATAGTTTGATGAGTGCCTTAGTGCGTGCGGCAGTCCTACGCGGCCTCCCATCAGCTCTCAGGGGTGGTTCCACTGAGATGACACAAGATTCAATCATCTCTCCCATACTGTCCGTGCAGACAGCAAGAAGGTAATTGTCATCATGTGAAAGACAGTAGCCACAATACAACACAGATGCATTCTGAGTTAATGCCTGCAAGCTCGCCGCAGTTTCGTCTCCTGAATCCCCTGGCGGCAAGGGTATTGGGTGACGGAGGACATATGGTGCAGAGTAGACTTTTGCATTTTCAATCTGCAACAGGACAACAAAGTAAACGTAACCCTAAAATCCTTCTTAGAATCAAACTTTGAGTCATACACTATAGTTCCGAAAGTGTGAGCATTCAAGTGGAAGCTACTGAGCCAGGGCTTGACACTAACTTATGACACCACTTTCCACTTTGGAAAGTAGTTTCAAATTTTACTTTCCATCTCAAAATTTTATCCTCCAAAATAGATTACAGTATCATAGTTGCTAGCCGTGATAAATCGACAAAGGTATACAGGGTGTACTAGAGTATACAGGGTATACAAGGGTGCACAGGGTGTACAAGAGTATACAGGGTATACAAGGGTGCACAGGGTGTACTAGAGTATACAGGGTATACAAGGGTGCACAGGGTGTACAAGAGTATACAGGGTGTAGTCTAGATATGCAGGGTATACAAGGGTGTACTGGGTGTACAAGGGTATACAGGGTATACAAGGGTGTACAAGAACATATATACAGGGTATACAAGGGTGTATAGCGTGTACAAGGCTACAAAGGGTATACAAGGGTATGTAGAGTGTAAAAGAGTATACAGGGTAGCTATATACCTTGAGCACTGATTATTATACTGCACAAGGCGTTACTATCTTTTGAGTCTGAATAAAATACTAAAGTAGGACTATTCACATGACAGCCAAGCAAAAGTTTCATGTAGAAGTAAACTTTATTATAACGCACAAGGTGGTTCTCATTTCTGACAAGAAGTCCTAAAAGTGAGCAATTTTAAATGAAAGCTATTGAGCAGTACTATCCTGGCTCTAACTTTCAAGTCAGTGGAAAAAATCCTAAGGTGTGTTCATTTAGATGGAATATACCAGGTATCATTTTCAGTCAATGACGTCACGTTAGTGACATCATATGGCTACTGTCAGAGCCCAAAAATCAAGGTATACAGATATACGATTGCTGTGCTGTCTATCAGGCTGGGGGAATATTCTGTGAGATGATGGGTGGGGGTGTGCACCAGAACAAAGAAACCCTTACCTTATCAGCAGCACATACCCTTACTATACTATGGGAGTACCCCCAGGCAATAACAGTTCTCAATAGGAACCATTTAATTTTCCTTTGAATGCGCTGTTTTGTATACTTGAGGTCTGGCTAGCCTGCGTGCAGAAGTCTCCTATTTCCTTCCACCCGCGGAAAAGGGACGTCTGCGAAACGGCGTCGCTAATCCTGTTCCAGTATCCTGCTATTCGGGTTTTAAATTTCGCATTAATTAAGATAACACAGTTTTGTTTTCTGTGCCAGAATCGTTTCCCTCTGATCGCTCCATGATCGGAGGTCGAACAAGACTAAGAGCAGGAATCTGAATTTTTCTCACAGAAGCATTGCGAACGGCTTTCACAGGAGTTGACGTAACCAGCGAACTGAGATCGTTCAACGAACGATCTACCGACTCCTCCAAAACAATTCGCTTCTTGGGAGAAGCCGAAGTTCCTACGCTGTCCTTTCCAAGTGTCTCGATTTTTTTTTTTTTACTGTAAGCCCTGCCTTGAAAGCTTTGGAACTATAATCGCTAAAAAGTTCGTCCTCGATTTTTCTCACGTTGGCGTAAAGACCTCTCCGCTTTTGCAACTTTCCCACGCACGATCTACAAATATATGGCGATGTTTCGTGTACGATGAACTGAAGAGAAAGGATTTCTTCCTGAACTTTAAATTCACTGCGACTTTTCACAAGGTTTCTGTCGTTGTTTTTCAGAATAGTCGAGAAACACAGCACACAATCGGACATGTTTTGATCAATGGAAAACCCCGCTAAATGTAGATCGCATACATTGTCTCGAGCATTTCCCGACGATAGCCAATCAGAGTTGTTTCTAACAGTGGCTATTGTCAAGCAACCAATAAAAGCACTTTCCACGAATTCCTGAAAAACAGCAGGACATTGGAACATGATTAGCAACGCCGTTTCGCAGACGTCCCTTTTCCGCGGGTGGAAGGAAATAGGAGACGTCTGCACGCAGGCTAAGGTCTGGCAGGATTTTATTCACTGTAGTCCTGCATTTAGTTAGCCGTGGTACAAACTTCCACAGCAACAAAAACATCAGAAATTATACACAAGACGGACTCGTCAATAATTATTACAGATTTCATACTTAAAAGTATGAATGTCATGGCCACAACAAACCAACTCGACTTTTTTCGCAAATTTCTATGCACTTGCCAAAGCGTCCATACCTAGACGAACCGTGGGAACAAAAGCTCGTTTCATCCACTGTTTCATCCACTGCTCGCAGCAGCTCCGTAGTCGCGTCACTTGAAATGTGATCAAAGCGCCAAGCTGACATTTTATACATGTGATCAAAGCGCCGAGCTGACATTTTATATGAAATGACTTTCCGTTGTTCTTGAGACTTGCGAAAAGAAAAATACCCTTTGAACTGTCGAATGAGCCGAACTTCAGTGTCATTTTTACGTGCGTGTTATAAAACATGAAACCATTTCAAACTAAAATCGGACATTGCACGGCTTGTTGCTAGCTATTCTTAAAACTGAAAAACTTGAATGAAACTAGTATTAAAATCCAAATTACGGTGGTGATCAAGGAATTAGAGTAAAATCTTTACAAGATACCAAATGTTATTTCAGGGTTATTCATGGCTCAAAGTGTAAAGCGTATGTTGAGCAAATTTGCATAGTTGACAGCTGTAATTTGAACCTTAGGAATGTAATGCAACACTTAAAACATCTCGAACCGACCGATATGTGACAACAGATATGTGACAAAGCATTCTAACAGAGACCTGTTGGATCTACAGGAAATGAGCAGGTTTTGTACACGTGAGCTAACAATAACTTTGTACCATGGGAAATTTACAAAGGCATAATTTCGATGTCACACCATAATTAACTGTTACATAGTCATGCTGCTCGATCATTTATACCAGGTTTTATGGTGGATAACCACAAGATTTTTTTGGTGGAGGGTGGAGGGAGGGGGGGGGGTGCTGAGGGGTTACGGTGGGACTTACAGGAGGTGTAAAAACCCATAGGTTGTCAGGATAAATTTTAGCCTGAGAAAACAGCCGTCGTTTCGTGAGGTCGCCACTTGAGCCCTCGCAAAACAATGTCTGAGTAACGTGACAGAAATTCCATAATGATGACGCCTCACTACCCAGATCTAGGTAGTGCTTCTGATTGGTTATGCCACGAGGGAATTTTCTTTCAACCAATCAGAAGCACTACCAAGATCTGGGTAGTGCATGTCACCAGTATGGAATTTCTGCACTTGTTACTCAGACGTCGTTTTGCAAGGGCTCAAGAGGCGACCTCGCGAAATGTCAGCTGTTTTCTCAGGCTAGATAAATTTCACCATATTGTGAAAAAAAAAAACCTCATTGGCTCTGCGTGCATTGCATGCCTATGTTTATGTCATGCTGCTTTTTATTGTAAGTTTTCCGGGGACACTTAGCAACTTTTCATGATCGCCATGACATAAAATTGCCTTGAGCGTCACCTGCTAAATGTGGAGTAAGCAAACTTACCTCTCTTTGGCGAAACAATGCCTCATGCCTGGCAGCTGGGCCAAACCCTGTCAAGGACTTGGCATTGATATTCAGCTGTAAGCTCTTACGACAACGAGAGAATACTGAGAAAGCCAAGCACTTCAGCTGTGTCACAAATGTTAGCGCTGCATCACGACTGCCACTTAGTGTGTCAACCTGGAGAATCTGCTGAATTGGAACAACCTGAAAAAAATAAAAAATAAACAAAATTAAAGTGCTCCTCAAATCTGTGATGTGACAAAAGCAGTTTCAAGTAAGCCATGTACACTTAAAATTAATTTTGACTTGAACAAGATTCAAACCTATGACCTTCAGATACAGGTACATTAGTGTCCTGGGTTGGTATGGCTTTCTAGCCAAATTCTTTTTGTGCTCTTTTTCCATCCCAACTGCAGAAAACAATGCGACTGGGATGGAAATACTGAGCTGGACCTCACTGTGTTGGATTATTAAAGTAAAAGCTGTTAAGGAGGACTTTCCTTTGGCAACATTCAGTTTTCAATACAATTTAACAATAATATTTGAGGAATTTTCTCCATTCTTTAGCTTAGTAGACTTGAAAGTGAAAGGCATAAGTTGAGTAATCAGCAAAAGGTAAAGCAATGCTATACCTGAAACACAACATTCTTTTTGCCTTCTGTGATAACAGGTGAGATTTCCGCAATGCAGCGCAAGAGTCCAACATAGGAAGGGAAGCTATCCTCTCTTGAATTGCTGCTGAATGGATTGACGATGTAAACTACAACAGTGGGTGGTTCATCGCTGTTTTGTTCGTTATCATCATCTCCAAATGTAGATGGAGCTTGCTCTGAACTTGGGGTCCCAGTGCTAAAAATACAAAATACATCACTTCAGAAATCAATGGTAAAAAGAGCTCAAACATTGAGCCAGTAAAAAGAATTGGAAGCCATGATAATTTAGATCACTTGATTTCTTTAGTCAACCTCACAAACACACAGAAGGTTGACTTGGACCACCCAAGACAGGCAATCAAAAAGAAGGCTTAGTTAGAGGATGGTTCAATCAGAGGAGTAATAAAGATGGACCGTGTCGTTTACTTGTCCTATAATTCAATTATGGAATGCCTCATTAAAATGTATTGTTTTGGACTGTCTTGTAGTGTCACGTGCTACTCCAAGGCTACCACCTGAAGTCTCTTGGACACCGAAGAATCCCAACACAGACCTAATGACCTGTGAATTAAGTGAAGATTACCAGGTCAGCAAGCCCTGTAGAGCTACAGCCATACCTGTTTCCACCAGCTCTGTCTACCCCAGATCTATCACCGTCCATCCCAAACTTGGATGTTCCCTTGTCTTCTGGCTTTTCTCCCTTCTCTGAATCCAGCAAGAGTCTTTCTTGGTTCAGAGAGGCCAAATATGGTCCTAAAAATATCCATGTAATTATTTTAATAAAATAATGTGTCACTTTCTTTGATCAAAATGTGCATTACCAAAACCTTGCAAGGTAGATTTAGTCATGAAGATTGAACAATGCTTGAATCCATCTCTACGAAATTTGTGTATCACTTGAACTTGAAAACGATCTTGGAGAGATCAAAACGTTCATTTTCATGACTGACTATTATATACTAAACAACGGCTACCTATCATCAATACATCCACTTACCCAAATGATGTTTAAAGGCTTGTGCATAGAGCTTGAGCTTTGCTCCATCAGATGAGCCAGCTAAAACACAAGAAATCATTGATTACAAACACACTATGCTAGGATTTAGAACCAGCATTCAAATAAAAGCTACTGAGTAGTACTCCGCCCATTTGGTGCTTTGTGTATCCTCACACCTCTGGAAATTTAACAAAATAATTTGTTTCATCAATGTGGTTTCAAAACTATTTACAGAATTACTCCATTCTCATCCCCAGAGCTGCGATCCTTTTGGCCAGCACCACAGATTGAGAGCTCTGGTAGGGGTCAGGATAATGCACAAGCGCAATAGCTGCCCATTTTTGTAACCGATGGTAACCATTATTGTTTCAAATTTCTGAGGCTGCGCAGAAAGCCAGTGATTCGCGGACTTCCTGCTTCCGACCCTGCCAGAGCTCTCAATCCGTGGCACTGGCCAAAAGGATCACAGCTCTGGAGACAAGAATGAGAATTACTCACATTCAATCTTGACTATTTACAGAACGTAAAAGCTGAATGCACATGTGATAAAAATGTGTTGTACAAAAAAAAATTCACCTTGATTAGAGAACCACTCATCCACAGGTTCTTTTGCAAGCTTCAGTGACTTTTGCCCAATTCGCAGAATCCCATCTCTAAGCACCTTGGTGATGGCAACATGCTGGCCAAGACGACAAGTCTACAACACAACAAATTACCATAGATATCGGTGGACAAGCAGTAATTGCGGAAGAGCTGCATTTTAAGTTTACAAGTTCAAACTTTAAAAAAAAGGGCTATTGTTTGGAAAAAAGTGTCAAGAAGGGGCAATAATGTACATTTTGCTTCGCAAAAGGTAAGACCACATCATGTCAATAGTTTCATCCAAAGAAAATGGACAAAGTAAGAAAAACTTAGAAAAGCCTGCATGTCACAAAAATGTTAGCCTTGAAACAGTATCAAAGCCATATCTAGCTGCTTGAGAGCACAACAATCATTGATCTTTGTGTGCATGGTACCATTATTAATTAATGTGATTATACCATACTTACAACATACAGTTTTTTTGAACAGATTTTACAAGGTAACAAACAACATGAGATGTGTGATGGTGGAGAAAAGCTAACTAACCAAGTGAGAGTTTGATGTTCTTGTAAATAAGTGCACCCTCAGTTTGCAATGAAAGTTTCCAGGTAAACTAGTATAGCTTATTTCCTGATTCTTATGGCAAGATACGTAGGCCAGTGAAGCCTTGGCTAAAGGAAAACTGCCAACCACAAGCAGTTTTTTTACCTCATAAACTGCACTGAACTCTTTGAAGAACAACTTGACATTGTTGAGCACCAAATCATTTTCTGGTGCTACAACAATATATGCCACATCACGTTGACTTGCATAAGGCTCAAGCAAAAGTTTCTCCTGCAAAGAAAAACAAGACTATTATTTCAAGACTTGAAGGCCAAACAGAGTCACAAATAAGTACATATAAAATGTAATTTACCAACCCTTAGCATGCGGCTTCAGCATAAGGTGCTATAGGACCTGAACACTTTGGTCAATAGATATAAAAATGTTTAGCATGAGAGGGTTGAAAAATCCAGATGGCAAGAGGCAGCCTTGTGGGCCATGTTTTTATTTCAATTAAAACACTTTTTAAAAGCCCTTAACAGCACCTTAAGGGAGGCTCTTTTAATATAACTGGCACAATATTTAAAAGGACAGTCTAGCACACAACACAGGATCGTAAGCCTGTGATCTTAGTCAATACTGCTAATATTTGTTTGGCCATGAAGTTGTGATTGAAATTGCGCGTGGAACACCTCCTCACAACCTGTCTCACAACAAAACATTATGTTGCGAGTTGCAGGAAAACATTGCAAAATATGTTGCAGTGTGTGATATGCATTCTTCTACAACTTGTCTCGCAATGCGCTCGTCATCATTGCATTGCAAGTTGCAGGAAAAATTTCAAGGATAGTGACTATAACCAAACTCATGCATAAAACCCTGATGTAAGTTAACCATTACGGAATTGCACCTATTGAAACATGTCGATCACTAATGCAAATGAGCTCTTTTTTTCCCGCCAATCATGGAACTTCTTTGTGTTTGGGTATTGTTTGGTGAAAATTAGTGGAACGTATCCATTGAATGAGGGATAATAGAAGAACAATAAACAGCAAAAGAATTGAAGGTGAAGCTCATTGTGTGAGTCACGTACTTTAAATTAATACATGGTAACATAAAACTATTTTTCAACCAAGATTGCTGAAATGAAGCTTTTCTCCAACATATAACGAACATTGTAGTAGAAACTTCATGGGAAAATTGCACTAAAATGTGGGAAAATGACGTCCTGTGACGTGAAAGTAATTTGCATGTACACAGTGTAAACAAAACCACCACAAACGTAACTTTTGATACCAAGTCCGCTTTCTCAGACACAGTTGTTATTATTAGAAGCGAGAGTTTTCAAATAGATACTCAATTACAATCGAGTTAAATCTAAAAAGCGGCTATTTCTGGTTAATGTACTGAATTTTCTCAGTCGCCCAAAATATATTGCAATGTTATCTGAAAACTTATAAATAATAAGGTCGCAGCTCGACCTGCCAGCATACAAAAGCTGAAAAATTCGACCTGGAAATTTCAGAAGAAATTCACTGTTTCTGTGAGCTTTTCCTGAAGTCAAATGCTGGAGTTCTTGCAAGTTAAAAATGTAACTGATGTCTGTAATAATCTTCAGTAATCTTCCATGGGACTGAAACTTGTAATTCAATAGCATTGTTCATTGCCCCTATTCAATTTCTTTTGTCTTTGGCAAACAATAGCCCAATACTCTCGAGCATTCTCACGCTGAGATTCAAAAGGGAACGCAACATGCGGTAGCCTTTGTGGGCGTGCAAAGCATCAAGGGTACCCCACTTTTTTCGGCCAACGTGTTTCAATAGGCGCGATTCCGTGATGCCCTTTAAGTCCCAAAAGTGATCAGCAACAAATTCCTCCTCATCATGTCAGCGCATTATAACACATACAAGTCACGAGAATCAAGAAATTGATCGCAGAAGATGAATTGTCTTGATGTTTAAACAAGATCTCCCAACTAGTGCTCAACAAAATATATGGCGACCACTAAGGAGAATTTGTATAATGAAGATGGGCCTTAAAGGGTTAAAACTCACCCAAAACTGTAAGGCACTAGGAGAAAGGGACATCCAGTCCCCACTGTATCCTACTGTCACTGATGGAATTGGCTGTGCTCGAGGTGTCTCCTCATTACCTAAAGGACAAGAACAACTTAAAGTGACTTTGAGATTCAGTACAAGGGGCAAGACAAGAATGGATACAAAGGTTTAAGAATCAGCAAGTCACATTTTAACAAAAACAACCCGAATTTAAGTTTTAAGCCATTAAATCCTGTCTGAAAATGGCCACTGTAGAGAGGTTTGACTGTAATGAGATTCACACATGGTAGAATTTGAAATGAATTGCACTGTCTAACAGAATTTGTGATGAAAATTCATTACACTGGTGCCTGTTTAAATGTCTTTGCCAAACAAGATACCGACTTTAGTCACCTCCATTCAACACTGAAAACACATAAACCTTTGTAAACACTTACCTTTAGTTGCCAGGTGGTGAAGTTGTTTCCAAGACAACGGACCTTGAACAACTGTTCCATTGGGTTGTTCCCATGTTTTCCTACTTGTTGATTTCTGCAGGGCATCTTGCATCAGCTGGCGCAGACAGTTAAGTGCACGGACAGCCACAGGTTGTGGAACACTTGGCAGATAGCTACTCTCTGCAGCACCTTTGAAAAAAAGTTTATGATCAACAGGGAGAACTGACCACATTCTCATTTAGGAGGAAGAATGGGGAAAAGAAATGCAAAATAAATCTAGGTATTGTAATATTATTCTGGTGTTAGCTACTGACCAAAGCAAAAGAGACAATAGGATGCAGATAAAAATTCTAGACTCAGAAGAATGATTTCATCTACTGACAAGCAACATGACAGAAGCAGAATCAAATGCCTTGAATCAGTTATATAAATTTTCAAGATGGGTGATGAATTTTATAAAAATGTCAACAGTGTACCAACACTTTTAATGGTTGTTCAACACAGAAGGAGAGCACACCAACTTGCTTACATTTCCCTCCTCCCCTTTATAAGTATATGTAGATTTAGCGTCAATGCATGTATTAATAATTTACACCAGCAGTTTACCTTTGTTTTGTGACAAAACACCAGAAACTTGCTTTACAGTCCCATGATGGCCCTTATACATAAGCTGATACTTCAGATTGGAACAAGAAAATGGTGACGAGCACTGACTCACAATCTCTTCCAGCAGACTAAAGGCAACTTGTGAAGGAACAATTGCTGTTGTTGATCCTCTTCTGTTCACAATAAGTGACGCTGTGCATTCTTTCTTAGCTTCAAGTACAGGGTTAAGAACACCTTTTTTAACCAGTTTTGTATTTTCTTCAGATGTTGCAAAAACATCTTCAGGAAACAATCCTGTGCCAGAAGTAAATTTCATTCCCTCTAGAGGCCCAAACCCACAGACACACCTCTCCAAGTCTTTAGATTTCACAGTAGACCCTTTCATCTTAGTCCGTGTGCCCTCCATGGGCTTTGAACATGAACAGAGACTCACACTATCATAGCACTTGTCACTGAAGTAGTTCATGCAAGAGTCTGACAAGGTCAGAACCTTTGATAATGAATTAACTTCTGGAAGAGGTGATGGAAATAAAGGTTTCACAACAAAGCTGCTTCCATGAAAAGCCTTTGGAATTTGTGACGGCATAGAGAATGAAGACACTGATGACGCTGGAGATGCTGGAGACATTGCTGCAGATGTCAAATGTTTGACATCACTGCTAACACTTGTAGGATGTGTGTAACCCACTGCTGGTGAAGGAGTGGCAACAGCAATGTCGCAGCTAAGTACATCAGGGCCGCTAAAAAATAAAGTGTAGAGCAAAAATTAATAGTCAATCATTTCTCCTTACAAATCACTGTCATTCCTAGAGTCACACCTGAGTGTAAAAGTAAACTTGCCAAAGAACGAAGTGAATTCCACAACAGTCATCTCTACGAGAATCTTATTATTCACTACAATACTTATTCGTACTTCAAGATTTTAAAGGAAACTTCATTAACTGCTTTCTTACTGACCTCTCCACCTTAGTGACTGACAAGGACCATGACTTCTGGGATGCCTGCTATGTGACAAGTAGAGAAATTATGTTAACATTCTACAGTTGTACAACCTGCACTCTACAAGTCCCATGAGGTGGGCCCTAGCCAGGATACCACAGTAACCTTATTATTGCTAAGAAGACTGTTGTCCTTCTCTGTTGACATTGTTACAGCACATACCCTGATAACTTTCAGCAGGAATACTGAGTACTAAATTTTGTTACACCTACCTGCCAAGAAGGCGAGTACTGCATCACAGCGGGGAGGGCCTTGTAACTTGGTAGCTCCATGGCTTCAAATGAATAGGAAACTGGGAAATCTTGGTATTTAGGAATCTCAAACACAGGCCCAAGCTCCTACAAAATGGTACAAAACTAAAGTTAATGGTCTTGCCAGTGGAAAAGGCTGGGTAACGTGGTAAATAAGTAATGAATAAAAAAGGCAAAGCCCAAACTCAAAGTTACATCTCCAAATAACTAAAACAATAATCAAACATAGGATAAAAAGATAAATGTTATGCTCAGTTATAAAAAAAATTCTAAACCCAACGGGAGTCACACTCGTGACCTATTGACTCTAGTAATGAGCTAAGTCACTTACTAGGCTCATATGATATACATCCTGCTTGCTGTTAAGGTTGGCACACACATGGGGACTACTGACCTAGTCGCTGCAACAAGTCACACAAAGGGACTACTCACAGGGACTAGCAACAGGGACAAGTCCTAAGTAATGTTTGCATGAGGGGACTGGTCACAGATACAGTCCAACTTGTTTTTTATTTTTTATTGGCAGTATTATTGTTCAGTTACAGGGACTAGTCGCAATAGCAGTAAACATGAGGCACCAAGCGCAATTTAAAGGAAAAGTTTCCCCAAATAGTCACAAATTTAAGCCAGTTTGAATTTGCGGGACAACTTGGGAGCACCAAATTTCAGCCTCCCATTAACAGATTTTTTGACAAAAATGGGTGGTTCACATGAAGGGACTGAGTCCCTGGGTTAACTCTTTCGCTGCGGACTTTTTCATGACCTTGTTGCTTGCCAGTGCGGACATTTTTCCCGCGAAATGTAAACAACCAAAGCAGCGAAAGCTGTTCACTTTAGCGCCGATTTAAATGTATGAGTCATTCGATAGACATAAAACTAAGTATTTCCCCACGTCAAACAACACTTTAGACTCCTAATAAAACTGAACTGACTTTATTTGGGTGAATAAAACGGCTTTTACAGGATGCAATTTATGGGTCACCATCAGTAAACATGATGCGATTGTCACGAGGCGAGAACACTCCTGATAAAGAAGGAAAAAAACATACCTATGCTTTGAAACACTAGGTTTCACATACAGAAGGTTCCTACGACTCCTTTGGCGTACATGCTCGGTAAATAAACACAGAGAGTTTACAAAATCCTTTCTCACTTGATGCGAGATGTGATCATAATGGCGTCGCTATCGCGCTGGTATTTGACCTATCAAAGATTCTTCGTCTAGAGAACAATAGAAAACTGTCTCCCTTCTGTCAATGAATGTCAGAAATAGTAACGCTAAATGTTCAGGAGGGTATACAGAGCATCTTCAATGCAGTAATCCCCCTATAGATACTAATGCCGAAAGACTCTTTGGGATTGTTTACAATGTCGAGAAAACTCGACATCCGCACTGGGAATTCCAAAACCGCGTGTCAAGAAAAGTCGTCATCCGCAGTGAAAGAGTTACGTTGCAAGGACTAGTCCTCTTGTGTGTGGCCAACCTTAAGGAACAATAATGTCAAAAACATCTTCATTTTCTTGTGTCCTTTAATTAAGAGAGCTGATAACAGCATTAAATTCAAGCCAGTGAGATTGTGCGGGACAAGTTGGAAGTACCAAATTTCAGCTCCCCAATAACAGATTTTTTGACAAAAATGAGTGGTTCACAAGAAAGGTCTGAGTCCCTGGGATTAGTTACAAGGACTAGTCCTCTTGTGTGTGGCCAACCTTAAGGAACAGTAATGTCAAAACAACTTCATTTTCTTGTGTCCTTTAGAGAACTGATAACAGCATTAAAAGTAGCATTATTGTTGGTTTAGAGTCTATCCATTACTGAAACTCACTGCTGTAACAAGACCTAGTGACCAACGGATAATAATCTAGTTTACCAGTACATACCACTGGACTATGTTGCTTGTCTTGTTCGGTGTCCATTCCAGTTAAGCTCATCAAATGATGTGACTCGGGTGAGAGCATTGCAGTGTGCACTGTAGTCTTAACACTTCCTGGACTGATGTAATCAGTCCCAACAGAACAAGGTGGAGAATGTGACACCGTCTCCAGAGAAGGAGGGGTGGGAAACATGCGTGCCAAATCCTGTTGGGCAACCACACCTGTGTTAGTGATGGTATGATGAGTATTGATGTTGGTGATACAATCAAATGGGTTAACTTGATGTGATACAAAGTCAATCTTCATAGACTTTGATTCATCATCCTCTCCATCACTCTCAAACAACTTATCGAGGTCATTTAGTGTAACTGCAAGGTCTTGCTCTGTCATGAGATTTGACGAACGAGGTGTCGGTTCATGTTCATCGTCGTCAGAGGAGAAACTAGGATACAATCCTTTCTCACTCTTCTGTGGGCGTGGCTTAACCTCTTCCACCCCTTTAGTCAACCTCTCCTTTTCGTCCTGTTGTTGTTTCTTGCGTGAGCTTTGTCGTCGGTTTTTCACTCGCGAGGGAGGTTTGTTGCTATCTACTGATTGAGGCACTGATGGGCTATCAACAGCAGCACTGCTACTTCTCCGACGAGGTTTGTTTGAAGGCGCCCTTCCCTGTGTTGGTGACTTTATTGGTGGCTGAATCATTTCTATCTCTGTATCATCTGGTTGTGGCGTGAAAGGATCTGAAAGGGGTGTGGTAGCAGGAGAAGGTTGAGAGCTGTTCCTACGCCCCTTAGGTCGACCTCCTCCAGTACTGTCTGACCTAGACCTGCCTGTTGATGACTCTCTCCTTCTCTTGGCAGGTGAAAACAAGTTCTCAAGACCAGCATCCGTGGAAGGTCTCTTGCCACTACAATTTGGAAACAAGACAAATGATTAATGGACATTAAAAGAAACATCTGCATAATGGTTTCATCATGTGGAACAACATTTGCCTCAAAAGAAGGTAGGGTCCCCAGAATCATAGGGGTTGCAACTACAATGTCAACCGTGACAATGTTGAAAGACAACATCTCAGGGACACCACCATCTATTTTTTGAATCACTTTGAAAAGCCAAGAAACACACCTGCATCAATGAAAGCCTTAAATTCATGGACCTGTTTTGCTGGAAAAGGTAATTCAAACTATTTATAAGCATCTTTAGCTTTAAATGGCCAGGATCAAACTGGGTGCCAACTTAAAAATGTCAGGCCAACATTTTCTTTTTTTTTTTTAAACTGAAACTTTATTACAACACAGACACACTACGTACAATACTAAAGCAAGTCTACTACAAAAAACAAAAACAAAAAAAAATTATACTACATACAATACTATTGCTTGCACCGCTACTTATAATGCAAAAACTAACACTACACATAATTACTTACACTACAACTGTAAGACTACACACACACACAACACACACACTCATACTCGGGCAAGGAATCGTGTTCTCTAGGCTTAGACTATTGTTATTACTACTGGCACTACATGTCAGAATCTTGTTATAGAAATGACAATAACTTAAAGTAATAAATAGCTATAGAAAAGTAGGTTGGTTGAAAAATCAGGTCTCTTAAGATTAAAATGGAAATTGGATGTGATGTTCTTGGGAAAGGAGCTTGTTCCATTTCTTATAATGGATAGAAAGTTTATTCCTCTCTTTGGCGATCCGATGCTCCATTTCAAAAACTGCTTTCACTTTGGTTAAGAACACAGCTCTAGATGGTAACACACCCTTTAGCTTGCAATTATAAATATACTGTTTTGAAAGTAGAATGAGATGATTGTTTAAAAGGGCATCTTCTGATTGGTGAGTTATGCCAAGAATTACGTCACTCTCAGTCAATTTCTTGACTTGTACCTTGCACAAATTTGGTAAAGGTTGATGGTAGCTCGTTCTTTTCACTTGATGTTGTCCTTGTGGTAGTCTAGAAACAATTTGTGTATAAGCAAGGTGCTCAATTATAAATTTGTCACCTTTTGACCAAAAAACAACACAACTCTGCAGGACCGCCCCTTTAATACATGTAGTAGTAACCTACCTTTCCCACAATGGAAGTGCTGGTTCTAAAGGAGGTGACAGAATATCTGTTGGTATTATAAGGTCACTGAGTGGTCTACAATCCAGAGGATCAGATGGTAAGACTGGAACACCAAAGTCACTCTCCCCTGGCAAGAGGTAGCAATTACTTTCTGCTTTATCCTTATTGTCAGAATCTTTCTTACTGATAAAATTTTCATCACAAGATTCCTCATTCTTAGCCAACACAACTGTCTGTCCACTGTCTGCAGTTTGTGAAGGCATTATTGAAGAGTTCAATTTCAAACGCGAGGCAGAAGGCTGCAGCACTTTTGCCTCTGATTTTATCACATGACTCTTACTCCCAGGGGCTCCTGTCGCATTTTGCAGGGGTGTTGGTGGACCTTGCAGCGAATACTTCTTTCCACTGTGATGAGCCAAAGCAACATCAGGATGCCTCTTCTGAGTGATGCTTGTTAGTAAATTTGCCGTCGGCAAGCCCTTTGTCATGGCTCCAACATGGCTTTTAACAGACTCTGACCTGTCCTTTTCCCTGCTTGGTCGATGGTGAAATGGCACCAAAGGCTTCTTCTTTTCTTTCTTTAACTTAGCTGTACTTTGTGTTTGTTGCGATGTTTGCTGTTGTTGCTGTGGCGAAGGTGCAAGATAATTTGGCGATGGTATTGGCCTTGTTATACCAAATGACGGCCGTACTTGGGTTGGCGCCTTAGGCCTATCGAGTAAACATACCAGAAACACAAGGAATCAACCTTTTTACTAGAAACTTGGCAACTCACTGCACGAGAATGTTGTAGTTGCTCCTGTTGTTGTTGTTGTTGTTGTGTGTGTGTGTCTTTTTTTTTTGGGGGGGGGGGGGACAAACTGGAAACTTAAACTCCTCTTCCACCAAGCTCTTCTCATCAGCATTTCTACATTCACACCTGTAGTAATTGTAATTGGGTGTCCTGTGCAACCCCACCATTACCATTAAGGCAATCCAGATATTGCAATAAAGTTGCTGGCTAGAAACGTGTTTTGTGTTTCTTCCCTGTAAGAATCCACTGCATCAATGACCTCTCTGGTATTCAGAATACAAGTAAGTAAAAACTGTTGTTCTCTACTCCCTTATTTAGAAATGGATAAAAATCCACCTCATCCTTAAATCTCTATTTGTACAAGTAGGCTCACAGGAATGAGGCAGGCAAAGTGAGTCTTACCTGCTGATGTTACTGCTTGATGTACAAGAACATGAAGTGCGCTTAAATGGCTCCTCGAAATCCCACTGGCCTATTGATGTTACATCACTTGAACTCTCTGTCTTTATGAATGATGGAGTTAACCTTGACAAGGAGCTCTGGGATGCACTTTTACTGAAATAAATTTAAAGTTACCATGTTTCATTTAAGCTTTCACCTAAAGACTCAGAAGTTGTAATCCCCTTGTACAGCATAATAAACCCATTACAAGAAACTACTGCTCAATTGCTTTCACCCATTAAAACCATTTAAATAAACATTCAAACCACCTTATAGAGACTACAAATAACACTTGTTGTTCAAATCACACTTAGTACACACTTTAGGAATTCATCCACATAACTCAAAAGGCGTGTAGTTAAAACAGCATTCCTTGACTCAGGACTCCAACAGTGAAGAAGTTAAGTAATGTCATAAGTTAAACTTACTTGACTGCAAGTTTGTTCACAGTGATCTCTTGCCAAACTTCTTGCACCAATGAGTGTGTCAATGTCTTCTTGTCACTCACAGCAGGCGATGTAATCTTGGGTGTCGGTGGCACATTCACAGAACCTGTAACAACATCTGCAGTGTTGGGATCAAGAGGAGATGCTGGTGGGGTTAGTGATGTCGTACCACAGGAGGTCACTGGATCAGACCCGTCTGCAGATGGTTAAAGGTCAAGTGTTAGAAAGTTAAGGGTCAGAGTTAATCAACCAGGAACAGAGAAAATGAGGTTAAATGCATCATAGATAAATGATAATTAAGGTTAAATGTTACATGTTAATAATCAAAGCAAACAACCTACAAACCTATATACATGTACAACACCTATTAACAGTACATAACAGTATACAACTCTTTCACAAGTTTCCTGACTATCTGTTGCCCCTCCCCACCTCCCCATACAATGTTGAAGGTCAGTCATCAATTTCAAAACCAGAACTTCAACATTGTTCAGGGGGGAGGGGGCAAGGCAAGAGTATTTTTCAAATGACGCCTACGGGACGTGATTTGCTCTGTCTCAAGACTAATGGCCAGGGTTGTAGTTCTGGTAATTGTACAGAGAAAGGGGCAAGCGAAAAATAAAACATCCACGAGGACCAATTTTTCTCCTTCCCATTGTCCTCCATCAGCCGCTCCCACTTTCTCCAAATCCCTCCCCCTGCAAAGTTTCCTCGGGAGCCTCTGCTGAGAAGAGGTGTGTGTTGACATGTTGTTTTCTTAGTCAAGAAGCTTACTGCACAGTATCTTTCTCTTATCCCACATATATAAATGGGTACGGATGAACCATTAAGAAAACCTAATGTACTTTAGTTACTTGCAGAAGTGGTAAATCTCTCAGTTAGGTTAAGCTTTGGCTTTGTGGCTATCATGAAGGTTACTAAATGCAGGAAGGGAATTTATCTGAACGAACTAGGACGCAACACATTAAACAAGAACAACCAAGAATGTACCAGAAGGACACCAGAACAAAATGCAAGGGAATGGAATGGAATGGTACAAAATAGAATGGCTCATTTTGGTGTCATTCCAGTTCATTGCAGTACATTTCAGTGTTTAGCAATGCTCAGGTTACTGCAGGTACCCATTTAGATACTTGGATGGAGAGAAGCACGTAACAAAGCCTTTAAGAATCACCAAACTTCCTTCAAGTCTAATGCACAAACCAAAAGACTATGCAATAATACAAAGAACATTTTTAATGGTAACAATAATACCTTCGATTGCACTGAGTCATGGCCATGTCATGAAAAACAGTGCACTTAACCTAATTTGGTGTCAATCACAGCAGGTTTTGTCATCAAACATTTTAAGTTTGACAGGCATCATGTGACTTTTAGCACTTAAAAGTAAGTTGTTTATTACAGAGTTTGAGTAAAACTGTGCTTAACCATTGCTACAGCTGTAACTTAAATCCTTGTGGTGTAAATGTAACCCACTGGAAAAAACATTTGGTCAACAGTTATTGCCTAACACAGATCAAAAATTCAAATGTTTGATGATGAAACAACCCACTTTCATACCAAAATAGGGCAATGTTTTCATGGCATAGAAAAACTTTGATGCAACCAACTACAGGAATCACTTGTAAAACTTACCAGTCTTCCCATTCTCTGTGTGCGGGACCACAACATACATGGATGGATACCACATCTGAGTGTCACCCACGACAACCATGACAGTGGCAGGAACAGCCTTGTCATGACATTGGCTTGCTGCCTCACTCCAATCAGTACTGAAGTCAAGGGGATAAAACTTCTTCCATTCCTCGATGAGTTTAACTGAAACAATCTCATCCAAGTGGCTTGTTTGACCAGTAAGAGATCCAGACAGGCCATACGGGCCTAAAAGTACTGAAAATAAAATTACACTATCAAATCCAATGCCCACCCCTTCATCTTATGAAGCACTTGGATAGACATCTCCCCCCCCCCCCCTTCTGTCCAATGATACATGTACAATAACATTTAATTGAATTCTAGAAAAAAATTACAAGTTTAAGTAATACCTGGAAGTCCTTCTTGCTTGGCAGCAGCAACTGCTACATCTTCAAGAGTAAGATGGCGTACTCTTTGCTGTTGTTGGATTTCTACAGCAGTACAAACAGAGCTCTCACCGTGGACAAAGAAAGAAAAGGAGAAGGACAGGTGATCCCTAGAAAAATAAGGAGAGAAGTAACATGAGTTTGAGTTACATACATGTATTGGGAACTTTCCCTTACAAAAGATAATGTTTTGGCACCTCATGGCAGCCCCACCTGGAATTTGTATCTCCACTGCTTTCCCATGGTGTCGTAAACCACTTCCCCAGACGAACAAATCCTCTTGATAGCAAACACCTATAAAACATGTAGAGAAATTTAGCTTGAAACAAAAACCAAAAAATGTTCCATGCATTATCTAACTACAAGTTTAATTAAGGCAATATATCTTCTACCTTTCTAATAAATTATGTAAAGCCTTGAACAGTAAAGACCGCGGCTCGTGAGGCAAACCATCTTCCCAGCAACCATGACAAGATTCTGTTAAATGAAAATAAATAAGCAGAATAAATAAATAAATAAATAGATAAATACCACGTTGTAACATACACAATCTCACTAACGCTACACTCACCCAACTGTGTGCGACAAAAGCACTACCAGAAACGATTTTGGGAAAGAACGTCAACATGAAAATTGTACACTGGATACACTAATAAGTCTGTCATTGTACTTGTGAATACTGCAGTTGCAGTGGTCAAATACAGTTGGTGCTGACAATCATTACCAATGCTGTGTTCACTGAGCATTATTTTCAGTGCCTGCAGTGGCCAAAACGGGAACGAGGCTTACACAGTGTTCCAAAGAAACCGGGAAAGAAAATTTCATAACTTTTGCATGACTTTTACTCCAATTCCATGAACTCACAATTGACAAGAGGACTGGTGAAAACAATGAGTGAAATGCCCCACTGGCTAGAAGTTTTGATGCTTAACACAAAGTTTCCTAAATTTCTATACTTGTCAACCATCAGCTAAAAACAATATTGGGAAGATTCTGACCCAAACAATATTTCTAATTTCCATGACCTTTCTAGGACTGAAATGTAAATTTCAAATTCCATGACCTTTCTGTGACCGTGTGAACCCTGTTACAGTAGACTACCTGAGTATAAAATGTTGTTAACCCTTTAAGCCCTGAAATAAAAATGCATATTCTCCTTACTGTTCTCAATACATTTCTTATGAAAATAGTAAGGAGAATTTGTCTAAATATCAAGACATCTCATCCTTAGTGATCACTACCTTATTCTCATCACTTGGACGTTTGAACAAGTAGTGATAATGTAAAGAGAAATTTCATTTCTGTCACTGTTAGGGCTTAAAGGATTAAGGAGGATTTCAAAACTCACTCTTGACACTTAGACACAGGTAAAGATATTGCAAATACATAGTTCAAGTGTTAACCCTTTAAGCCCCAAATAGTGACAAGCATCTAATATCTCCATACAACATCAATACTTGATCAAACATACAGTAAAGGAGAAACAAAAGGCTGATCACCAACTATAAAATGTCTTCATGTTTATGTAAATTCTCCTAATAAGTACTATAAGAAATACTATGATTTTCAGTTGAGTAAGGTATGAGAGAAGTTTGGTCACAAAGTTTTAACGTTCAAATTACCATGTTGTCAAGGGCAACTTGCTGAGACTGCACGAATCGCTTTGTTGTATGACGCGACGTGATCGCTTCATGCAGTCTCCCTTCGAAATGAAGCAAGTTGCCCTTGACAACATGGTAATTTGAGCATTTTAAGTAGCGCTTCGACTAAGATGGAAAGAGAAATCGGCACAGGAATGCAAAGAATGTCACGCGCGACCGCATCATAATTGGCTTATTCAATTAAAATGCAAGGATTTGATTGCTTGAAATTACTTTCTCTTCGTATTTTCTACGAAAATTGTCGATTGCACGCTCATAGTCTTCAAGTATGGAACGATCATGTGCCCATCTATTGTTTGGCAGTTAACAGGCAATTCGCGAAAAAAGTTACAAGGGCAGGGATCCATATTAGCAGTCGTCAGGTCGTCCGAGACGACTACAAAGTCTTACGGACGAGTATTAAAACTCACACACTCGTCCAGCGGACGAGTAAGTTTTAAGGAACGCAAATTTTTTTTCAATTTCTTACTAGTTAGTGTACCTGTGTTTTGAATGTCCACCAGCCATTGGGTTATTCTGTACTGTCAAATTTGTTTCGTTGCACGTATAAGACATCTTATGCGGTACTCTCAGAAGTAAAATGTTTGCAGTCTCAATTTTTTGTTCTCGATTGCTGAAGTACTGCAGCAATAAGCAAACACGTAGACTCTCGCTCTTTGGCCGCACGTGAGTTGTGGCACATTGGTGATGCCGACGAGGTTATAGTGGATGATCAAGTGGAAGAGGAGGAAGAGAGTGATGCAGGTGGAGACTTGGATGTCGTTACAAGGCAGAGGATTTAGATGACAATGACAGTGGTGTTAAGGATGCAAGTGACATGGACAGTGACATTGAAGAACGCCAAATTGAAAGTTTGATCAAGAAGTACTCATAATTTAAACGTGGAAAATCAAATGTTAAACAGTGAACGTTTGACATGCAAAGTAGGTCTATCTTTTAAGTCCGTGTGGTTGAAATTGTAAAATGAAAGTGTTGACGGGAGCCTTACTGCGATGCTGCTGCAGTAACAGTGAAAATAAAATGCAACCTTTCCACTTACTTGTTGTTAACTGCATCTAAATTATTACGCAGTTTTGAACAGGCAACTACAATTTTGTCAGGGCAAGTATCTTTTCTGACATACTTGCCCGGCGGACGACTTTGAAAAAAAGCTAATATGGATCCCTGCAAGGGCTTTGCCGTCGTATCTCGAATTTCATGGCATGTCAGCGGTCACGTACGCAGTGAAAGTAATTTGTATTGGGGAATCGAAAAAGCGTCTTGAAGGCATGTTGAGGCTCTTCTCTGTTTTTGGCCACTTGTTTTTCAGTATCTTGAGCCAGAAGATCTCGTAGTGTGGTGTCTGTATGCCTAACTTAGTGGAAAATTGTATTTCAAGGCCGCAAATCAACTGCATGCTCAGGAGACGCTGAGAACATCTGCGTTTAGGCGACACAGGGAAGCTGCATCAGAAACTGCCGCTAAAATTCTTTGCATGGTTAACAGGGATAAACTTGAAGAGGTCTTTTATCTCCACAGAGGATTTTCTTAAACTTGTCGCAACAGCAAAACATCTACATGTACAGCTGTTGAACGTCGAATGCTGTGTGAAAATATCTGACCTGGCAATATTCAAAGCGAAAGTGTACCTTGGTCGCTTGAGAAGCATAAACATTTCTTCCAACGAACAATTGACCATTCTTTCTGTTGCCTGTTTATGCTCTTACAGCTCTGTACGAGGAATCCGTGCAAGCTTAAGGGGACTCAAGCTAGAAGAAAGAAGCCTATTATTTCGGTGAAGACTCTCCCGCGACTTGGAAATGGACAAACAGATACACTGGAAGGCGATAGTTTTTTGATGCGCTGGACACTATTTCTGATGTGTTTTTTGAAGATTTTTGATGAACATTTACAGTTTGTGTGTTGATACTGAGGCTTGAAGGGTTAAAAAGCAAAATTAATGTGAAGTACCTTTTAGTTCTGCAGAAACAATCCCCTGTAAATTAGGATCATCACCAAACCAGAACACCCACAGCTCCTTTGCACTGTTGATACTGCTAGGATCACTGCTTGATTGACAGCCCGTCGATGGACTCCTCCGCCACGCACAAAGGATGTCATGACTGAGGGCAGACGAGAATGACTTCAACACAGGATCCTCCGCAGGGATGGCAACGCATGCTAGGTTGAAAACATATTTCCTCCACTTTAAGCCACATAAATCAGTCTGTTGAGAAAACAGAATGTTACTTTGAAGAAACAAGCAAGGTGTACTATCCACAAATCAATGATAAGCTGCAAGGGGAACGGGGAAGGGGAAAAAGAGAGGCTGGGCAGACCTGGGATACTTGGTTGATTTTCCCATCCCCACCCTCAGAGTTTTGACTGTCCAATTTACAAAATTTTAGTGTTTGAAAGGGAAATATGACAAGAATTTGGCTTGATTGGATTGGTATTTCCAGCCCCAGGGTGGATCATTGGAAAACTTTACTTCCCTTATAAAAGTCGTCTTTTTTTATTTTATTTTATTTACCGTGTGTATATTCTTTAAATACTAATTTTGTTGTTCCTTTTTTTTTTGGAAATTAAGTATGGTAATAAATTTACGCTGTGTACGTAAAATCAATCGTAATTCACATCTATACCTTCTAATATCTTGTAAAACGTTTCTGTTATACGTACTTTGTATAGGTAACTGTTACTTTTTCATGTAATTACTAATACTAATAAAACATTAATGAAAAAAATAATTATAAAAAAAGATCAAATGCTCCAATTCTCCTTAGCCTCTCCCCTGCCCCCAACCCATGCTTAACCCTTTCACACCTGGAGTCAGTTATGGAAACATTATGGTGATTCTAACTTCTGAGTCTGTGGACGAAATTATACAGTGTTACCATTCAAATGAAACCTCATTAGCAGTACTTTCACATGGCACTATTTATATTTAAGTATTTTACAAAATGAAATTTGTGATTTGTCTTGAATTTTGATTCTAGGCACTCTTGGGAGTGACAGTGACATACAATGTATGGTACAACAGTCACTTTGTCAAATGGGCAGGAAGCCACAAAGAAAAGTCTGAGTCATCAATGGGAGTTACACCGACGACCTTATGCATAATAGTGGGGTGCTCTTATAATTTACTATGCATACTGCTTGGATCAGAAAAGGTGAATGCATCTAATGTGATGATGAGAGAAAATTCATGTACTGTTTATAAACTGAGTACAATCTCTAGTTTTAAAACTAAGGTTTTTAAGTATTTCTTGGAATTAGATAGAAAGTAACATGTTTGCACTGTTAAAAAGCCTTTTTCTGTTCTTTTCTTTGCATCTCTGTATTCTTGTACATAACATAGTTATATATTGTATTAGGTTACCTCGATTTTATAGTTAATATTGATGTGTATGTGTACGATTTTCTATGTATAATCAACTTTAACATGTTTTATACTTTTGTTATTTTTATATGTATTTTGATTATTTATATTGCTGATCACTGGTTTATACCAGCTGTTCCTCTGTGTTCAGCTGATTGGTTTTTTATCAGGATAAATGAAGACATTATTATTATTATTATTATTATTATTATTATTATTATTATATTAATTACAATAAATTACAATGGAATACAAAAATAAATAATAATTAAAAGGCTACACTAGCCCGCAAATAGCTACTGCTAATCTGGTCGGGTAGTGTTTAATAAATAAATACGAATGAAGTACACGAAATTACTATAATAAAATAGAATGGATATATAAATAGAATAAATGAGAAACAAATACATTGTAAATAAAGATGTATAGTTGAAACAAATAAGCTTATATTACATTAAACAGTTACTTAGCAAAGACTGATTTTCTGTAGACAATTTTTGAAGGAGGTTTTCCTTTTTTTATTTTTCCTACTAAGGTCTGCAAGCAGAAAACTAGCAGTTATTGAAACTTCCCCTATCCATGACCATGATACAGGCAATATAGTGTGCACTACACGAAACTATCACAGTGCTCTAACTACATTATTATTAGGAGGTCAAATTAGTTACAAGTTAAAATAAACAAGACAGTGATATCTACAATGTATCCAGCCTTATTCGTATTATGTCTGAGAAACTATGTACTATGTAACAATAAAATTATACTAAAACAAAAGCCAAGCAGTTTGCCAATGACAGCCCCACTTTCATGTTTACAAATACAGAAGGTTTGCCTCAACCAATATTGTTGTCAAGAAAACACAACATAGATTACCTACATTTTTGAGAAACCATCAGTGACACAATTTTTACCCATTACTTTCTGAGACATTTAATGCTACTGTATAGTGTAACATACTACTGACACAGACATTTTCCTACAACCTTATCCATTTCATGTCAAAAAGGCAACATTTATTTTTAGTTAAACTTTGATCTAAAGCCGGTAACAGAGGTCAGCTAATTGTACATTTTTGGCTAATTGAGAGACTGCAGCGGTATGACAGCCTAACACTTGTGCAATATCAAATAAAATATTTAACGATAAAAGATAAATGAACAAATCGCAACAGAAGTGGTCATTTCAGTTAATAAAAAAAAACACAGCTAAGTGTACCAATGACTGAAGCAATATGGAGGTTGAATCATGTGTGGATTTTATAAATGGTTGGGAGGGAAGTTTCTAGCCTTCAAAGGAAACATCTGGCAAACACACCTTAGTTGTAATACCCCAAACATACACAATATACAAAATAAATGTAGATAATTTTGGCCAAAAGAATGGCCAATATACAAGGGTCAGAAATATTTTTACCACATATGGATGAGATACTCCTTGCCTAAAAGGAGTTTATTTATGTCAAGAATGCTATTTAAGGCAATTCTACAAAAAATGCCACAACACATCCATGGCCAACTTGGGCAAAATTGACCACCACAGAAATGTAATGCAGCTTTCACTCAAATGGTTAAACACTGGGATATCATTTGAAGGGCCCGGTGGAAAAACGGCGTAAGTGATGATTTGAGGTTAAAATCGAAATTGCTTTAGCTGAACATTGGCACACAGGCTGGTTTTCATGTGAGGAACGCTGTTGCGCACTTATTTCTTGACCTGAGATCTAAAATTTGAAGAATTAGCGTATAACTTTTGCGTGAAAAGTTTTGTTGAACTGAACTCACTCAAGTGATGCATGAAAGATTTCTTTTGTTCTCTGCCTGAACTAAAACAAAGGAATTCAACCTGGAATTCGCGGTCCTGTTGTTTTCTTTGTGTCAGTTTTAAGCAAAAGTAATACGCTAATTCTTCAAATTGAAGCTCTCAGGTCAGGAACTAACTGCACAACAATGTTCCTTACAGGAAAACCAGCCTGTGTGCCAACGTTCAGCTAAATAGCAGCAATTAAGATTTTCAACCTGCAATCATCACTTACGCCCTTTTTCCACCGGGCCCTTCATTTACAGACTCAAAAGTTAAAACCATGTACCATGTACATATACAGCATAATAAAGAGCACTACAGGAAAGTACTTTTCAGTAGCTTTCATTTGAATGGTCAAACTTTAGGATTTCATCCACAGACTCAAAAGTTAGAACCACCTTGTACAGCATAATAAACAGCACCACAGGAAAGTACTGCTCAGTAGCTTTCATTTGAATGGTCATACTTTAGGATTTCTTCCACAGACACAAAAGCTAGAACCCCCATGTAAAGCATAATAAACAGCACCACAGCAAAATACTGCACAGTGGTCATAAATTTTGTTTTCATCTGCAGACTGTCACAAATCACCCTTAGCTACAAAACAACACACTTGCTAGTATCTTGTCATTTTTTTCAGTTTAAAAGGTTTTGCACCTGTTTGGGGGACATTTAACAACCAGTTACCAATTTTGCTATCTTGCTCATAACGTTCACAACAGTACAGACCAAAAACTTAATTTAACAGGCTCCACAAAGTTTGAAGTCATCATTAGTTATCAATGAAGTTTAAAGCACCAAGCTGTGCAATTAAAACAGCAATTAAGGCTTAGAAATAAGTGAGATAAAAAATGAAAATTTACCATGCAGCTCGAAAGTCAATTATTTATGCTTAAGCGTAGTTCAATTGCTGAATGTAAAAGCACTTTTATGGATCATTTGAATACTATTGTGCAATATCAGTTGTGCAGTCAGATCTTTGGCTTTTAAGATACCATGTGGCACTAAATTTTTGCTGGTTCTAATTTTTGCGATTTTTGCAGTTTTTTTCGCGATCCGCAAAAATAAGTTCCCACAAAATAAAATTACCGCAAAATTTTTTTACACAAAAAATTTACTCCACTGTAGAAATTATAATTATACAAAAATACTGGTTTCAAGGAGAAAATGTCATAGATAACTTGGTGGATAATACATCAAGCGGTACCCTAGTTATTGTCGATCCATTGTTGGTAGTGTAATAGAGTGACATCAATTGATCTGTCTTAAATTCCCATGTTGTTTTATCTGTATTTCAATTGCATGTACGTTGTTAGTTCCATTTGAACGAGACTTTCAGAAAATCGCAAAAATTAATTCCCAGCAAGAAAAACCAGTCTCTTCCAATCGCAAGAATTAGTTCCCGCAAAACACAAAAAATCGCCAATGCACAAAATTAAACTCCCACAAAAATTTAGTGCCACACGGTATATTGCTAACTTAAACATTTTTTTTCTATTTTTTATTAACTGGACACAAACAATCACACACATGTAAGTGATTATCAAAGGAGGTCCAATGGAAAGGACACAAAATCCCATACAAAGCACCCAACCAAGAAAAAACAAACAAAGCAGACTGTGGTTAAACACTAGATATTATTATAGATAAAGGCTTTAAAAATTGATGACAAAATTAAATAATCAATTACGGTGACAAGGTCAGACACAAACAATAGACCCAGGAACACAGCTAAAAAATCTACATAAAACAAATTCAGGGAAAACTTTTATTCAGCCAGAACTGAGAGAACAACAAGGAATGGAGAGCTTACAAACAGTTACAAATGGCCATAAAACAGCTCTGATGAAAATTCATGAATACCTCATAATTCACAAAAATTAAAGTAAACCTAACCCCAAAATATTTTTTTGCTAAAATAACTCTTTGCACCTGTTTGAAAAGCATTGTGCCTTTTTTTATGAAATCCCCTTCAGTCTTGACTTTTTAGAGGCTGTAAAAGTTACGAAATCTAGCCATCATCTGTTACACGACTAAGCTAGTGAGGGGCATGGGTATATTCCTGACTTGACATCACAAACTGATTTTCATCTCCTTAAGTCTTTGTAAACATGCATGTAAAGCAGTTTGTGACGTCAAATCAGGAATAGACCCATGCCCCTTCTGACTCTGTCATGCAACAAATGATGCTTAGTTTTTCGTAAGTTTTGAAGCCCATAAAAAAGTCAAAAACTGCAAATAATGGCGAAATGTTTTTAAAATAGGTGCAAAGTTTAAAATTAGCGTAAAAAATATTTTGGGGTTAGGTGCACTTAAAGCTTCAAATCCTGATTACATTTGTGTATCTAAAGTTCTTGCATTATACAGGCATAAAAGCACTCTGGACTTGAGCAAAATAACACATTGACGCCCCTTACCTACATCACATTCATGTAAGCCGATGGATTGTGTCTCACGTAAAAAGTCCAAGACATTGTTGCTCTATGACCTCTGAGCAAAACAATGGCATACAGCTTCCTATTCGTTTCCATTGATTGTTTGATGTTCATTCATTTTTTAATGTAAATTAGTGCAAATGTATGCCTTACCAAAAAGAACATAAATTTGTAACAACTTCATGCAAATTTATAACACAAATTTTGCGACCTATTACCTACGTCTGAACACAGCAACAAATGCAGCAAGATGGCAATAATTGCTATGATGTAAAGGTCTGATGTACATGTATCTGCATATCCTCATAAACAAGAAAAATCATTCCTATATCACCTATGATTATTTTTTGGCATAAATATGAACTGATATTTTTGCACAGACACAACTGACAACAGTTTGACAACAGGATGTAAACTGTCTGAACACAGCAACAAATATGTAGGCAAGAGTTAAAACCTGTTAATAATAGATCAGTTATGGCTAGACATGTTTGCTTCTGTGAGGTCCATGAAAATAATCTTGTTTAGTCTACAAGTAATTGCTAATCCTTTTACCAGCAACAGTAAAATCCTCCATTGAAATGCACCAGCAAACAAAACAGTAAACTTGACAGAATTAAAAGATTTGATGTCAAACTTTTACTTTCAACATTGCACATGTAAGACAACCACAAGGCAAATCTAACATTACAACAAAATGCACCCACAAATAAAAGAAGCAAACAGCACCACATTAAAGTACTGTTGAACAGCTTTCAATTGAATGGTCACCACTAAAGTTGTATTTCATCCACTGTCTCAAAAGAAGATCTGTATTGTCTACCAAAATAAACAGCCCCAGAGCAAAGTACTACTCAGTTGCTTTCATTTGAATAATCACACAATGATTTCATACTCAGAATCAAAACTTTGAACCACCTTGTGTGGTATGATATCAGCACCACCAGAAAGTACTGCTTAGTAGCCTTCACTTGAACACTCATGCATTATGATTTCATCCACATTATATTGTGGAGCACAATGAATGGTGCAGCAGATATTTATTCTTGTAACTTATTAGTGAGTACATGTAAATGGCAGTTTGTTTCTGGGTAGGAAGGATTAAAATAGATTTAATTATTGTTGCTGTAAGACCTTCCTAATCCATAATAACAGCTGGCTAGTAATCAAGCTAATGAAACAAGGAACATAAGGTAAATTAAAACTAGACACCAAGAGCAAAAAAAAATTACACATATATAACTTGTGAGGTAGTAGGGGTAGAGAGGTCATTTTAGAGTGATTTTACATGTTAATGCAGCATTTCACAGAGAATGAATACAAACAGAGTTTGAATAAGGTGCCCACTGATGGCAGATTAGTGACCTTCAGTTCAGACTATGAGTACAAGACTGAGTATGAGTACAACTTTTTAATTCCTGTTTGCATTCTTAGATTATCATGCATCGCACCAATCTCATTCCTAGAGCTTCATTCTCTACTGGTCAACAACATGCAGAAGCAAGGGCTCTGAGAACGTAGCTGTTTCGAAATTTGAAGGTCGCACTCTAGCTCATACTCGTAGTGTGATCTGAAGGACGCTATTGTCACTTCTGAGAGTACAGTGTAGTTGCTCAGACAGTATGAATCCCCCCTCTACCTCTCCTATCGATGCCTGCCACACAGGCTAAACTCAGAGAGATTCACCCACATGTTGAAACCACGGCAACAGGAAAATGGTGAAGAACTGACACACAGGTGCTCCAAAGAAACTATGTAACTAGTATATTGTCACAGCTGTACGAGTTAAAAGTTCATGGCATGGTCTTTGCTATGCTTGTTTAGTGCAGTTACACTTATCATATCTAAGGCAAATGGACCAATCAGAAACTGACATGCTCAAAGCATATATTTAGGAATTAAACGTTATGATAACTGTGAACCAAAATGTGGACAAATGCTTAATATTAAATGTGAAAATAATAAACCAACCAGTTCAGAATCTTCAAAATCAAAACATACAAATTAAAAAAAATAAATGCGTTAGTCATGTGTTGCCAATATGAATTGAAAATGCTGATATCATGTGACCGACTTGTGAATAATACAGTAAATAACTGCTTAATAATAAACTTGAAGGGAAACAATAAACATTTTACTGCAGCAAACAATGTCAAGAATTGAGTTCTAAAAGCTAAAAGCATACGATATAGCAGGCCATTATCATCTCAGACACTCAAAAGAGAAACACATTTAAAACTGCTTAAGACAGTAATACTTCCATATCAGGGAGAAGAGGTTGCCATTGAAGACAGCATCAGGATAGCAAGATCATACCAAATCATATCAATAAAGCCACTGATTATATACATAAGCATTTTGGTAACAAAGTTACACTTCTGCAAACAAAAGCACAGTAAACAACACAAAGCACAAAGTTAGGTACTAATACCCATTGCAAAATTTCTCAAAGAACTGTTTATGCTTCCTTAAATGAATAGATCTATTATGATGTTCCTAACTTAACTACCCTAAATTACATTGAGCCACATAACTCATTTCTGAATTGAGAATAACATTTGTAAACGACAATTTGACTTATCAGAAAAAGCTATTCACTTGTAGTATATTGCATCAAAAGCATAAACAGGAAACAATGAAAATATTTCTACTTTTCTAAAGTGGTTATATTTGCTCAACTAAAATTGTTAACAAAGCTAGACTGTTAACAAAATAATTTGATAATAAAACCATGGATTGTTTTTTATGACATTCCTTTTTCTACGTGCCCTTTATCACATTAAATGGTTGGAGAAATAAAACTAGTAAACAGGAAGAGGTAAATATATTTAACACATGGTTGGGATTTTGTTAATTTGAGCAGGAAGTTAAGATCTTTGAGACTGAAGGAAAGAAAATACCACTGTCAAAACTTTGTTCATGATGAGATGTAATTATTTTGAGCAAGATTTGCCATGGTGAGCTTTGTACACTCACACACAGTTCTTGTGACATATTACAGAGCATGGTCAATCTGACCTTTTCTAAAGCTTCTTCGTCAACAAAAACTTTCCGTTGTAAACTGTTATAACATTACGTGCATTTAAGGTTTAATACCATAAGCAGCATGACTTCGACCTAAGCTTAATGTAAGCCCTTTAAATTGGTGCATGGTTTAGCAGATAATATCAAATGTTCGACTGCAAATATTTAAATCTAGTCAGCTGTTTATCTCATCACAAAAATACACCAGTTGCCTTTTTGGAAGTAGGTATTAGTAAAATTATGGCAAGGGTCAAAAATTAATGTAAGCTTGCCCTGTTTGATTAAAAACTCAACCAAACTTATGAACAACAAAGTGCGTGACCCAAAAGTCCTCTAGACAGGAAGGCTAAATTAGGAAATCTGAAATGCGCACATGCACCCACTCACTGAACCTTTCAAGCGTCATATTTAAATACTCAAGTATGATATACACACCACAAATGGTCATGCTTAACCTAAGAAAAACATTTACTTAACATACACTGTGAGATACACGCATGTACCAAACACAATTAGGTTTCTTCTTTGAAGAAACACCCTTTTGGAAACAATATGATCCACTATAACTACTTAAAATATGCGTTAATATTGGAATTAGAATGCAAACAGGCTCTCTGGACTCTTAACTAAATCAATCAAGTACAATATTTTTGCTCACTAGCACAGATCATTGTGCCCAAAAGTTCTCCTTAGGATATGTAAATACTATACCACAACTTAAAAGCTTTAAATGGAAATTTTTGACCAGATATCAAGATTTTGTTGTTTTTTCTTCTTGAACAGAACAACCCTTTAACCTTAATACCCCATGTTTGCTCTCAAAGTTGATTTTTTTCTAAAAATGGCAAAATCCGTTTTCAAAAATAATGGCAAATGAAAGATCTGCTCACAAATTTCACTTGGATGGTCATACTTAGGGTTTCATGGGTCCACATACTCAAAAGCTTTAACCACATTACACGAATCAAGGTTAAAATTCCTGATAACAATCTGGAATGCATAACAAGATCACAAAATTTCTGCACAGGTGAACCGTATAAACGATTGTTCTACTAAATGGCCTGATCTGACTAATCTTTCCCAAGAAAATTCAAGAAAAACATTTACTATGATGAAACACAAAGAGCGTGATCACAGTGAAACTCACTGACATGGGACACCAACCATTCTCTGAGGACTATTTACGATATTAAATAGAACGTTAAAGAAGAAATCAAAACATATCAAAGCCTCAAACTTCTTTTGACCACAATACATGCAAAATTCCTAATAACTAACAACATGTTTTGTTAAGAATGTGATGAGAAAAAGTAACAGTTAAATATTACAATCCACAAAGAATGGTTTTAGGCACTGTGTATAAAACAAGCATTTCATCTCATTAAAAAATGAAATTTCTATAAAAGAAAATGAAATGATCGTGCTTCATTTTTTTAAAAATATCCCTTGGGAAAGTGGAAAGTTTGATTAAGGTGACAAATTTAAAAGATTAACTAACATGCTATCTTGAACCTGTGTTAATGCTCAAATATTACACCTTAACATGGTTCAGGAATCTTTTTGTCCTAAATACAATCACATACCAACAAAGGAAGCCCTGATGATCCCGAAAATAGCATCAAAAAGTCTCAGAACACTTTGAACAAATAGATTTAAATCCAGACTGTAAATGCAAAACAAACCTTTGGGTTCAGGGGTTACAACTATAATTTGCTATCACTTGACAAGCTTTTCGTGTCAATGGCGTAGGTTTCTTACATACGATGTTCATTGCACTTGAAATTTGACATCCGAAATCGAACAACCTTCGTGAGGAAGAAAGTCACCTGAAAAATACGTTCCTTCCAGACATAATAAAAAGAGTAAAATTTCCGGCAACACTGCGCCTTTGTAGTTACACATAATTGTCATTCTATAGTACACCTTGCATGAAAATTAATTAACGCACATGAGGAAAAACCGTGATAAATGTTTCATCCTTCCAAACAGCGCTGAGTGAAAACACGCCAATAATCAAATTGCAAGTGTCACCGAAACAGTTGCTTTGCTTATACGAACATTTACCCAGGGGTAAACAAGTAAAGATCAATTCTTTCTCAATAAAAACGCAGTCACCTGATTAATTATTCAGACTGTCGTTTCTCTCGCTGGAGAGTTAGACAGTTCCAAATTTGACACGGCGCGGACAACTTCGCTCAAACGCAAGCCATAAATATGTTACTACCAAAAACAAATGACACTCGTGGTTAATTTTAACCTCGTTGAAATCGTAGATACTACGATACTTATCACCATGGTGTAGTAAAAATCAATCCTCTGACACAATTACTGGCCGTGCGACGAAATTAAATACAATACTTAAAATCGGCCCTTATACCGGAAAAATATTGCCCCGCGCAGTGGTCTTGGTTTGCAGGTAAAACACATACGCATTGAATATTTCGGTTAGGAAACAAGAGAATCCGACAATACAGCGATAGAAATGGCATTAAAACTAAATCGCACTTTTTAAGCTTCGAGCAAACTACATCCACATTAGAGTTTTATTTACGACTCGGGAAAATAATCCGGACAAACATGCACGTATTATCGTGAAAAATGTCAGTTGAGTAGACGAGTGGACGGCAAGATTACCTCTTGTCTCGTTTTGTAAACGCACATCGCCGCGATTCCTTTAACAGGAAGGTTCCCCTTTCAAGGCAAACAAAAGGAATCCCTGAATGATTCGTGTAAACGAATGCAAAGAGCTAAAGCATGTTGTTTGTAAAATCATGTCCTGTTAGCCTTCAAACCCACTACGACCGAAGTAATGCACGTCCGAATGGACTTCACGTACGGCTTCATAAGAGTTTGCCAGCTTTGAAAATATGCACACAATTTGCTTCAAGCCATGCAGGACTCATAATTTCAAATGCAACGCTCACAAGCTAGGGAATTCATCGTACTGGAGGCAATTAAGGAGAATATTTAGAATGAATTAATTTCACCGTTTGTTAAATAGAGGACATGGCCATTACGACATGCAACTAACTCTACAATACGCCCGCGAGTTGGTTTTGTTCCGTTAAGTTAACCTCAGATTTCTAGTCCTAGATCATCTATTTGCACTAAAGTAACGAGGCATTCTCCTAATAATTGGTAAATAAATATTCACAGGCTTCCAGAGCGAGTTACAACCTTACAACATGTGACAGGCAGACATAGAACCCTCATAAATCGAAGGAAGAAATACAACTTACCAGTGCAAACACATTCGAACAGCATTCGTCCAAGTCTGAGCCATGAAGCATGGGATTCGAAGCGGTCATGCTAGGAGCATGACTTCCTAAACATCGGACCTAAATAAACGAGCAAAACTCTAGGAAAAGCGAGCCGCTAATCGTTTTTCGTTCAAAGGAAATCGGAAAATAAGATGGCAGCAAGTGACGTTGCCGAGGCGGGCATAAACCGTGTGCTGATTGGCTGGCTCGCGTCATGTGACCCAATAGGCACGGGTCAAGCTATATGACTTGATGCTCTTCCGAAGTGCCTTTATAAGAAGTGGAGAATACACAGTTTATATAGGAAAAGATAATTTTTGATTTATCTCACCAAAAATACACTTATCACTTAAACATTGAGCAGAATTTTCTAACAGTCTGCTCCATTTGAAGATAATTTTACGGCACTTATATTTTATCCCATTTTATTGCCGCAATTTGGGAGCGAAGTCTTCGTGACTAAAATCTCGATAAACCACAGGATGTCTGTTCCAAAAAGATAATCTTGCTGAGAATCATGAATTGTAAACAAAACATAAGTTACGGTAAAGCGAAGAACAAAAATGTAAATTTTTGAAATTAACAGTTTGTTTTCAAAAGGCAAATTGATTAGCTTCAAAAGATGATATTTTGGTTCTCAATTTAGACTGCCATCGGGGCATTTTAGAGAAAAAAAAATTCGGACACCGTTGCACAATTCATCAAATTCTAATATTGCGAGATTTTGAGTGTCAAGCTGAGAAGCATCATAATATTAAAAAGCACACTTTTTCAACCAGCATTATCCAGCGCTAAATTAAATGTTAACAGATAAAATTCACAATATTTAGAAGATACAAATGTAAATGAGTTTTACTTGATTTTTGCTCTAATATCACTAATAAAGTTAAGAAATATTTAAATCAGTTTATTTGAAATTTTAGAAAAACAAAACTAGAAGTTATCGCATGAAACTAAGCACGCCTAGATTTTTAATCTTAGACAATTATCTTCGAAGCTTGCAATAACCGACTGAGCGAAGCTTTGTAAAACAATACCAAAACCCAATTATTATTTGCTTTCGTGCATAATTGTAGTTTATGCGTGGAGCTGAAAATTATCAGAAACCTTCACAAAGTGTAGAAATGTCAAATTCAGGAGAAAAAACTATTTGATTCTTTTTATAAAGTGATATATTAATAAAACACAGTTCCATTCGTTTTCGTCTGAAATTGGCATTATCGGAAAATAAATAAGTACGCGATGGAACACTTCTTTTTATTGCTTTTCTTTCCTTTTCTTTCATAGTTGGAAAATACTAGATCGCAAAATTGTTTTTTACCATTGTCGCCCAGATCAACCGATGCAGCTAATAACGATCAACAAAAATGTAAACATAAAAGTTCACAGAACGCGACCATTTATTGCGGTGTTTTCGCTAAAACGAGGTCATATCAATTATAGGTTGCCGCGCGAGCCACGCGTTTTACATCCGGAGAAAAGCGTTCATTATTTGCTCGGAAAAGGCCGATTTGAAGCGGTTTTTATCTCCGAGCAAAGGACATTGAAGTTTTGCTACTGTGTTATCAGGTGCTGAGCTAAAAACAGCTTTGTTTGAGCAAACAAACGCAATCAAGTTATGTTTTGACAGCTCGACGTGCGAAACAATGTATTGACCGCAAAAGCAGTCAACTGTAAGACAATGAGAGGAAAATTATTTTAAATACTGGTAAGACATGTTTTCGAATTAGCTGTGCTGGTTACATCGCCGAGAAAGATCCATTTTTTAAATAGTAAAAGGGGAAATATGATATCAAACAGGGATCTATGGTAATTTTGCAGCATGGTGTTTAAACAATAGTCCTAATGACAATTGTGACAATTTTGACTCACTTGTAATAAACAGAGACAAAATGACTGGAAGACTTTGAAAGGCAGTATTAAATCACCTAACAGACGTACCAATAACTGACTTGTATTGACTGATACTGTATAATTTTACTTTACATTATTATTTTAAAGTGTGCACTTTTTTATATCGTCAGAAGGTACATACCACTCTTGTACATACTAAACATTTAGATACAAGCTACAAAATTTAGTTATTATTATTATTATTATTATTATTATTATTATTATTATTATTGAAATAGTTTCCTTAGTCGATTAGGTTTGCTCATTCGAAGTTTTTTTATTATCGTTACTTGTTTAGTTTGCTTTGTTAATCATGTATATATTTTTTCTCAAACAGATTTAAACTAGCTGTTACCATCCCTTTCTTGACTGATTAAATTTAACAAATTTTATCACGAACTAGGGTTAGGTGGAAGAATATACTGAAAGCTTAATTGTAAAATATAAAATAATTCTTTATGATACGTGAAGTTCAGATCATTTGTCCGTCACGATTACGGATCAATTTGGTATTTATTTGTCTAACTGAAAACTAAGTCATGGACTGAAATGAATGAAAATGTCAGGAAGCAAGGTGCAACGGTAAGCTAGGGTTCGAAGATCCAACTGTCAAATTATCTTAAATTTCCACCTGGAGTAAATGAAACAACGGGCATGCAACCTCACAGGAAGTACTTGTCACCAGATTTCGCTCCAGAATTTTATCCACAGAATCAGAAGTTGGATTCACCTTGTCGGTACAGCTTAACAAAATGCACCACAGGAATGTACTGTTCAGTAGCTTTCATTTGGATGGTCAGACTTTAGGATTTTATCTACACACTCAAAACTTAGAACAATCTTGTACAGCAAAATAAACCGCAGTACCACAGGAAGGTCTTACCTATGACATTTGAACAATCTGCAAACGCAACGGAACCACAGAAGTCAGTCTGTCAGTGAGTCAGTCAGTGAGTCAGTCAGTGAGTCAGTCAGTGAGTCAGTCAGTGAGTCAGTCAGTCAGTCAGTCAGTGGGTCAGTCAGTCAGTCAGTCAGTCAGTCAGTCAGTCAGCTGGTCAGTCAGTCCGGCAACCAGTCAGTCAGCTGGATAGTCAGTCAATCAGTCAATCAGTTAGTTAGTCAGGCAGTAACACGTCAGTGTGCGAGCGAATGAGTGAGTGAGTTAGTATTCACCTCTTTTAGAGAAGGAATCATTTTTAGGTGCTACTAAACTTGGTATTTAACAGAAAATAACAATATACAAATACTGGCAAAATTACAACATTAAAAGTCGAAATTTACAACACACGATTTAAATTCCATTTTGTCTCTATCATCTTAAAAGCTAAGTAGGGATTAGGTAGAAAAAACTAAAGATTTAGTTAAAAACGGAAGTAAACGATTACCACTAAAAATAATACATAAAAAGACAAGTTAGTAAAAGAATTATTGATATAAATACAAGGCGGTTGCCGATTAAAATAAACTTCCACTTGTTTTGTTAGAGAGCGGTTTGCATTGACTCTAGTGTTTGCTCTTACGAGTGCGACTGTACTTGCATCATAGAAAAAACCAGGCTTAATAAAGCCGAAGTCTAAGGTTTGAATTACTTACCATCCTAACTAAGACAAGGTCCGGTCACTTCATGAACTGGGCCCCAGATTCACGCACATTTTTAAATTACTTTTTGTACCTATGCGACAAGGGTTATCCATACGTACACAGGTAAGTGTTAACAATGCGTGAAACAGGCATTTGTAGTAAACACAAGTATGACAAAGGGAAACATTTCTTTTTCTTATGATGGTTCATCCCGGTTCATACGCGCTGCTGTCAGCCAGCTGCCTCATTAGCCTTTTCCAAGCATTCACTTACTGGGAAATGAAGAAGACAAATAACCCACGAGGAAAAAATTGCGATGACAAATGGACAGTCTTTCCGTTTTTCTTGCTCAGTCGCCATGTTAAAAGTGCCAAGAGATCCCACCGATATGTCGGTGTCTGTAGCTGGTTAGGTGTACACAGTTTACAGTAAGGTTACTAAGTGATTCTTTAATCAGTAGCAACCTTTGTAAACACGAATTAGCAACTATGTATTTGGTTTTTCTTTCTTTGGTTTTACGAAAAGAGTTTGACAGTTACGTTCAAGTCTTAACTAACAACTTCTAAATTTAGTGCTAGTTTTGTTAAGTTAGGAAGAAGCAAGGAATCGCTTTAAAGCGCGCACAAGACAAAAGTTCTTTAATTTTTTCAGAAACGCTGTTGTTTCCGCAACAGATGAGCTTGTGGACGTAAACGGAGAAGCACTTTTGTCAACAGTACAGCTATTTGTAGGAGCGAAAATAGTTCTCGCGCCATGTAAACAATCGGCGCTTACATAAAGCATGAAGTGCTGTACAATTAAACAATAGAGTTCTTCTGTCGAAGACACTGTCGTATCGTAGGTTGCCCGAGGAAACTTGATGTTCTCAACAAATATATCAGACATAGGGACCGAGACAGAAAGACTCTATTGTTTTTAATGTACAACGTTAAATTTTGAGCGAAAATTGCCAAAAACGGGCACTACGTGCTGATAGGCGCCCGCTGAGGAGAGACACTATCGCATCATGTGACCGATTTCGACCAATGTCTGACGCACCCTGTAGCAATCAATCAACAATCAATCAATCAATTAATCAATCAATCAATCAATCAATCAATCAATCACACTGATGAAGGAACAGAACTCGCCATAAGTCTTTCCACAGATGAAATATTTTGACGCGAATAATACTTTTTTTACTATGACGTCAATGCACGCGCTTTCCAAATTTAAAATTTTGGGCGAGATCTGGAACGTAGATCGCGTTACTGGAAACCTGAGTGAAATAAATGCAACTGATTCAGTGAAAGTGAACATGAAGCTGAATAAAAATCTCTTTACTCTTAACACTGTTTCAAAATAAATCACTACAATTGTCGTGAAAAATAATAGAAGTTTTTATCTAGAGGCGCGTTACTGCACGGACGGTTTTATAAAACGGATCGAGACCGCCGTAGGAACGCGCATATGCCAGTGGAGGTAAGCGCTAAGCCACCAAATTGGTCACAAACAGAACTAAGATTAAGTGGGTGTAACAACGTCTTGAAACAGATGAAATGAAGTCATTAAGTAGTATTTCCCAACACTTTTTTTGTATATGTTGTTTAGTTCGAAATGTCGAGAATCAATAAAGTGCACCTGTTTTTTTCTCCAATGCAAGCATGAATTTCACCCACTTCTCAAAATACAAGAGTGAACAGAAACTCTCTTGCCCACGGATCTCCTTTATAACACTTTATTTACCAGGGCACCAAATTGTCGGTGGCAGAAAACGGGTAAAATTTTCCAGCCCGCTAAGCGTTCGCGACGGCCCTTCTCACAGTTCCGAGAAGCTAACATACGTATCGAATGGGTTCCGAAATGTCACCTGCCTTTCGTTTTAACAGGTCGGCAAAGCTGAAACCGAATATCCTCAAAAATGTAGTTAGTTTTACTAGGTAGTTCTGTATTCCGTTCGAAGAACTGAATTTTCAACAACCTTTTTCTTTTTAGATTTCACGTTATTCCCCCGCCGTTAATTTAGCGACCCTCAATTGCCAAGATGTCAAACTTTCCGTGCCGCCTAATAAGCCAGCACTTCCTGACATAAAGTGTCACAAGCACAGGCTTCACAAGAACCTGGGTCAGTTTTCAACCCTGGCATTCATGGCCGGAGACAAGCTTGGACCAATTCCAGATTGCTTGACTTATGAAGGTAAAACCGCTTAGTAATAAAATAAAGGGAGAAAGAAAAATGGTTGTACATGAAACTGTAGATAAAACTTCAGAGTGGAAACCACAGACTCAGCATCTTCTGTTTGCTTGGTGCCCTGTGCAGTTACAATGGCTGTATCGGTTTTTTTTTTTCAAATTAGCAAAAATTGAGGTGGAATTTGGGGCCTTCAAACTAATCAATATTGAAATAAAATCTCTCAAAATTACTGCCAGATCGTTTTATTTGTTGTTCTGACTTTACTTTTGCGATGTGAGTATTTTCAATATAACGGTTAAAATTAGTAAACACAGACAAACAAAGCAAAATACAAGGCGGTGATTTTCAGAGTTTTTATTTAATTTTGATCAGTTTTGAAAGTCCTAAATTGCGTCTTAAGTTTTTCTAGTTTGATAATACAGCCACTAATTTCTTATCCTTGGTTTAATGCTTACGTCGAGTCCGTTTCACGTCGACATACTTATAAACTTTTAATTAATTTTACCATCTCTAGAATCCATATTTCGACAAAAATGTTTTATTTCCCTTTTTACTTTGTTAGGCTATCATGACTATGGCTTTCATATAATGAACATAATTTCCGAAGAGTATATCCGAGATGTTGAAAGCCTGGGTGCTGAGTAAGTCTGCTTTAATTCTTTTAATTTTAGCCAAGACGTCATCTCAGTCACATTTTCATATGCTCAGAACTTCATCTATTGGACCCACTTTTTAAGCCTCCCCTGAATACAAAGGCCTGTTGAATGACTGATGAGGTCTCCGGGATTCTGTCTCCTACCCGAAGCAAACTTTAACTTCCTGACACAGTTTGCGAATAAGAGTTTTTAAAACTTTTGCAACAAAAAAGTACAATAAATCCGGGCTAGCTATCAAGAAAAGATAAAGGAATTAAGATAAAATGGGAAAATTTGAGAAAACAGGTGCCTAAAATCTATTCCCAACCCGCCTTGATTTACTTTTCTGTATAAGCAAATCTTATTCCTGCGTCTATTTTATTTTTTCATTTTGTCTTTGACTGTACGCAGCTGTATCCTTGACGTAGTACGAAATCTGACAGCTGGCGAGAGATTCATTATTATCTACAGAAGGAAGAATGGCGGCCCGGCGTACCTGCCCGATGTCACCATGTATGCACTAGCCATGTTTCATGACCTTGCTACGCAGTAAGTCAGTCAAAAGTATTATCGCAGTTGCCATTTGAGTGTAAGGAAGTGAGGTTTTGTGACAAATTGTTTTTGCGTTTCCCTTTCCAATTCTATACTCAAACTTTATCCCAATCCTAATCCAAGACCAATTCTAATTTCAAATTCAATTTCAGTTTCAACTTCAACTGCAATTGCGTTTTCAATTCCAATTCTAATCTCAATCCCGATCCTGATCCTCAGTTTCAAAACCAATTCTAATTTCCAATCAATTTTGAATTTCAGTTTCATCTTCAAATGAAATTGGGTATTCATTTCCAATTGCAATCTCAATCCCGATCCCAATCCTAATCCAATACCAATTGTAATCTCAAATTCAATTTCAGTTTTCATCTTTAACTGCAATTGCGCTTCCAATTCCAATTCCAATCTCAATCCCGATCCTAATCCTAATCCAAAACCAATTCTAACTTCAAATTCAATTTTGGATTTCCGTTCCAGATTCAGTTTTAACCTCAACTTGAACCTCAATTTCAATCCCAATTCCATATTAAGTAAAGAGCGTTTGGTGGATGGAGTCTTAAAAAGTTACCGCATAAGGTGAATCACAACCCTTACTTTTACAACATTGTAATTTTTCTTATCTATCACACAGGTTCGGCCATCAGTTGCTGAAAATCGTAGTATTCAAGCCTTCCTGGTATGTGCTATGGTGCCTCCATTGTCAGGCACGCACTGGCCGGCAATTCTTCAGGTAAGATATTTAAATCGAACCCCCCACTAAGTAGATTTTTGTCCAATCACGGAGATATTGCATGAGCAAACCTGTTCAAATTCCGCTTTGTGCAATCTTGACGAAAGACGCCTAAAATTTTTTTTTCATGCCACCAGTTATTCGAAGTATTTTAAGTGCGCTATTTGTGCCCAACTTAAGCTCCGGTTTAGCGCAGATGTTTCGCCTCGCACTGTAAATTCAGAAGATCTGTTTCAGCCCCAAAATGCAAAATTAGCCCCTGAGGCCCCTAAAGCTGATCAGCCCATTGTGGGGCTATTTCAGCCACAACTGGGACAGAACTACCCCATTGCAAGCCGAAACAGCCCACAGTGGGACACAATTTGGCCCTTTGGTGCCGGTCCAGCCCCGTAAATAGGGCAATTATGGCCTTAAAATGGAGAGCCAAGTTAGTCCCAAAAATGGCACTGTATTTTACTCACTGAAAGGGCCCCATTTTGGGGGCTAAAACAGAACTTCTGAATTTACAGTGCGTAGAGATGTTCGTGTATACATATCATGGCAGACCTGCCTCTTTGGGGCCGGGCACGAATATGGAAGCTACGCGGGCTCGATTTATTTTAGGCGCTTACGATCACAGTTTGTATAAACAGAAAGCAGTCTTAATTTTAGCTCGCACGCAACTCACCCCAGTATTTATATTTTCTTTTCTTTTTTTGCTGACAGTGAGACTGCGATGGGTAAGCTTAACTTTGCCTGCAACGTTTCTGAATTTGCGAAATTAACAGGTACGTAAAAGCAATCATTACACTGATTGCGAATATGAGCGATTTCATTGGATAGATTGTAGCCTTCTCGTGTGGAAAACAATCTCATTTTGTTTCCAATCATTATCACATTTCACATTTCCTCTTATGTTCACCAGTAGGAATTAGTAAAGGTCTGAAAACTGAAATAGCTTGAAAATCAAATCGCTATCGAATTTAAGCTTTTGACCTCTTTAGGAAATCGGATGTCTGCGGTTGTTATTCCGGCTTAGTTTAAACTAATGCGGTATTTTTTTCAGCATTATTTTGTATCAGTAGAAAGTAAAGGTTTAGGAGTTGATCCCCAGACTGAAACGTTAGAACCACACTGTACAGAAAAATACATTACTAAAGTAAAGTACTCAACGGTTGAATACCTATGATTTGAATGGCCACACTTTAGGATTTAATCCAGAAATCAAACGTTAGAACCAAGGGAAATAATTTTGTCTTATTCTTTTTGCTTTCAGGATTTCCTGGAGAAATGAAGCTTCACTTAATTACTTTCTTCTGTGTAATTAATTATTGTATAGGCTGCCAGTTTCTCTTGTTATCCTTTCTGCCTTAAAAATAACAGAGTACTCCAGTTTGTCTGTACATAGTCGTGTGTTTTCCCTTATGCGTCACTTAATCTTGACACTAATAGATAATCCAAATCAAACAATAAAATTTCATTTTTAAGGACATCATAGAAACTTCTACATAAATCGTTAAGTTAAATTTCGAGTTTTTGTGATCTTTTGATAATGCCATAAAACTATACACTCCTCCTGGGGCTAATTTTCTTTTTACGACCACTTCAAGATGGCGGCCAATTTACGTCTTTACAAGGAAAAAAATTAAAAGTTTTCACATCATTTTGTTTCAATTATTCGAACTCCTTTCTATGCTGTGTCTCTAAATTTACACTTTATCGAAAAATTAACGCCTCGAAGTAGAGTTTTAATGTGCATGTAGTAGAATCTTGGTATTATGAGAACACTGATCGTTTTCCAATATTATTAGAAATCCAAATATACTCCTTAACATGAACCAGGGTCTGGAAGGGTATTCTCGGGATCCGGGATTTGACCAAAATACGGTGCGGGATTCGGGAAAACGCAAAAGATCTTTGCCGGGATTCGGGATTTGACTGCTACCAGGGAAGCAGGATTCCCCAAAATTTGGGCACGGGATGCGGGATTTTGTTGCCTGTCTGTCGGGAATTCGGGAAATCGTCACGACCCAAATAAACGTTATAGCGGCAAACCAGGCGAACGGAAAATATCAATCGAAAGGGCCAATCTACGTTCTTAAATTTATTAGCTTTTGCAGAAATTAGTCTTTTTTAATGTATTTTTGGGAAAGAAAAAACGGGATTCGGGATAGCGATGAAAAAAGTGCGGGATGTGGGATTCTCGTGAAAAAGGAGCGGGAATGCGGGATCAGGACCCCCCCTTCCAGACCCTGATGAACTGTGACATATTACTGAGGGCAAAGAGTAGAAAAGTTGTTAATTTTAAATGCTAGACGCTCTTTGACCCTACAAAAGTAAAATGTCGTTTAAGGTATTAAAAAATTTCAATGTTCGCCATCTTGAAGTGCACGTCAAAAGAAAAGTAGCCCTTCTTGGCCCATCGACATAAGTTCTGGAAGCACATATGTAAATTGTATATATTTAAGATGACAATGTTTGTATCTGGAAGAGGAATTCCATATGGAAGTGACCGGGGTGCTTTTTTGTCTGAAATTTTGAAAGACACTTTGAAAGGAAACCTTAATCTCTTTTTATGGGAGTGATTTGAATAAGAGGTACCAGTTCTAACAAGTAGTGAGATTTCGAATCATTTTAAAATCTTTTACCTCAGTAGGAGACACTAGACCGTTCGCGGTGATAAGTTTAGATTTGAACAGCCTAAGTGGTAGCAAGCCACGAATTTTTACCCCTAAACGATACAATAAGTACCTCCGTCACTTGCATACGGGACCCCTCATTCGGCGATTTTGTCCTTTGTAATATTCAAGACAATTTAATGTAGTATAATTAAACTCTTTGTATATTAAAGTATAAAAAAACTATTTATGAAGTTATTGTACCTTACTGTTTGAAAATTAGTTTTTCGCTCTTTAACTGAAATGATATCTTCTCATATTTCTATAATAATAATAATAATAATAATAATAATAATAATAATAATAATAATGTCCTTTATTTACCCTCGGCAAGTGATTATAGCAAGGTGCTAGTGGGGCCGAGCATTTAAACCTTAGAAACAAATATTTCAAACTGAACATAACAAGTTAAAAATCCCAACTGGCTGGAGGCAAACCAGTTGGCTATTTACAAGTGTGGTCGAGGAGATGAAACCTGGTCGGCCGTGAAACAACTCCAGATAGCGGTCAGAACGGGACTTGAACTCGGGACCTCCGGATTTCAAGACCGGCGCCCTAACCACTCGGCCACACTGCCTCTATATCTCTTAAGAAACACAGTACATGTCATTTTTTCTCATAAATAAAATCGATTTGTGCTAAACGCAAGATTACGGTATGGGACATAAGTAATATATCTTTGATGTGAAATGAGTAATCAGGTAACGCAATTGATGCTACATTTTGACCATTAGGCACTTTGGAATTATTAAATTATTTATTTTCACAATTTGTTTTTGTGTTTGTACTGTTGGACTTTTAAATAAATTTATTTTGTGCTAAAATAGATCTTGTGTTTTGTCCTTTTTGTAATGTAGAACTGGCCCCAGTTTTTAAACGGCTGAACAACTTAATCCACTGGGCTATTTGCTAGCCCGTGTTTAACATGTACTCCAAAATATTTTACGGAATTTTCCAGCGGACAAGGTTATCCAGCGTTTGAACAACTGGGGCTGGAGAAACCACATATGTTTTCCTATATGAGTGGCCCAACTCAACGAAATGAGCGACTTGGACGAAAGACGGGAACGAGAACCAGTTTTTATGTGGCTTTGAGCCACACATTGTCAGCACGCGCGTTTTCAGTTCCTATATTTATTTATCTATTTATTTATTTATTTATTTATTTGACTGGATACGGCTTTGCCACATTCGCGAAGCATGAAGTCACTTGTCACCCAAGAAGTGAAGAAACTGAGAGTATGCAAGACATAACTCTCAAGATCGGCTATTCCCGGGGCTATTCTAGTCTGGTTTCAAACTTAACAGAATTAATTTTGTTGACATGTACAAGTCACGCTTCCTACTAGATTTCAAACGATTTTTTGAGCGCAAACATATTTGTCGGTGGAAAAAACTTTGAAATAGAAAAGCCACAAAATTCAATTTGTATCCGTTGTACTTGTGAGGAACACGTAAGAATCGTGTCCCATTGCTACGCAAACGTCCCGGGGGGGGGGGGGGGGGACGGGAAAACGTTTGGCTGGTTAGTGATTCTGCTACAATAGCATCTGCCGATTGAGATCGCTTATAGCGAGGAAGACGCCTTAATTTTAAATGAGCTGTTTAGTTGACCTCTCGGTTCAGACTGAAAAGAAAAAGAAGCCCGAACGTATCGCTACAAACAGTTTAACGTAGACACGACGCATTAAGTACGTCTTTCTCGACCAAATTCTGAGAAATCAGAAGTGATTCAAACTGTGCTCACGAGCACGCTTATCCCAAAAAGTTCAAGTTCACTCTATTAACTGCGTAATAATGCTAATTTTCAACTGTCCTCAGAGGTTTTACAGTTCACGCTTCCATTTCAGAGTTCAAGGTAAGACTATCTCATCTTCTTTTTGTTTTGGCGCAATTTGAAGCCACACCTGTATCCTGATCCCATTTGCCTCGCCCCTTGAAAACAAAAAGAGACGAGAACTCGATAAATTCTTGCATTTCTTTTGAGTTCAGTCATGCGTTTCGTCAACACTGTAGACCTCTCAAAGAGTTTGAATCTGCTCAAGTTTTCCTTAGATTCTATGACAGTTCTTCTTTCTTCGTCTAAGGAACGACAGTGGAGCCTTGATTTAACGAAGTGCCAAGGGACTGGGAAATTGGTTCGTTATATCGAGGTTTTTTCCATTCATTACACTATTACTGGGATAAAAAATATCGTACGTTATATCGAGGACTTCGCTATATAGAGGCTCGTTAAATCGAGGTTCCATCGTAACCACATCCGCTCTCATCCACTCCCATGCGCTCTCAGCGAGTTAAAATCATCGTCAACTCTCTTGCTTTACCACTAATCCACATACGCTTTTATCGTTTCTCGTGTGCTCTCAGTAAACCTTAACTCCAGTCAACTCACGCTCTCGTCTAATCACTAAGTCTTTGCACTCTCTTACGTACGCCCATGCACTTTCAGTGAGTTGACATGAGCTCTCGCCAACTCTTGGTGACAGACGTTAAACTGCCAATTCTCAAGAGTTTATATGAAGTTCTTTATACTGACGTCCAGTTTTAAAGATGTAGACAAGTAAACAACGAGTCGGAGAATAACAATTTTTAACCCATCAATTTATTTTTATTTGACTCCCTGATACTGATTCCCCCCCCCCCCCCCCACCACAAATTATGTTATTTACAATGATACATCTCGTAGACTCTTATGGAGATGCATCCCTTATTCTACTTATCAATAAAAATTACATCAATACAAATTACAGAATTAAATACCATAAAATTCAATCAATAGCGAACGACATAATTGCCCTGAAAAACAGTGACATAAAATCTTGAAAGCGAATTAACTAAGAAATACCAATAATTATATTTGCATTTCTAACTGACATTGACAATTACATCAGTTTTAAAAGATAAAAAATTAACAAAGCATGTTTTATCACTAAAAGAGAAAAGTTGTACTAATGGTATGAGAATTTTAAAATTTTGAGCATTAAATATTTTAAATTATTAAATCTTTTCTGTGCCTGATTATTAAATAAAAGATAAAATGGTACTGGCCGACAAAATGTACTGGCTAGGAATTCTATTACAATCCGTTAAAAGTTCTCGTATTATACTTCTCTTTAAATAATTCGTTTGAAAAAACACTTGCCACAAAAAAAACTTCACTGAAATCAAGGTTAAGAATTTTGTTCCGTATAGAACTACGTTTCAGTCATCTCAAAATGGATGAAAAAACAAAGAAAAAATCAGTCAGTACGATAACAGAAAATTGACATTTTCTCCATTTTTCCGTTCCCGCAGAAGTATTTACTATAACGCTTTGCAACGATTGCGAAAATAGGAAAAATAGTATTTCAGTTTCAAAATAGTATAAACTGATTGAAACCAACATGAATCTGTTTTGTATGGCAACCTTTTTAGAAAGTTAAATTCAACATAGCTCAGTTACAGAACGAAGATTGCCAGCGGGTAGTGGATTCTAAACTGCTAAATAAGGTAACATTTACAAACCGTATTCCTCGAATAATAGCCCATAGAGATTATTCTTTTCATGTAGTAAAAATTTTTTTATAAGAGGCTGAAGCTTGGGAATCATGTCGTCAATAGATTGCATCTTATTTTCGAACTGAGCGTAGCGTATGGCTATTTACGTGCGCAAAGAGCATTTGACTGTCCTTTAAATAATTGTTCCTTTCTTTAATTGACTTTTTTTTAAATAATTGCCTCTAAAACATTGAAAAATTTACCTCGAAAGACCTGGTTTTTATGAGTGATTGTCTGGGTGAGTGTAGCCCAAAAAAGGGCCGATAGTGACAAGACAACCTGTGCGGAAGTCGTCATCAGAGTTAAGTGAATAGTGCACTGTAAGTTAACAGTAGCAAGCCTCTGGTTATTGCCCTGATTGGTCAATTAAGTTGCAATCTTATTGGTCGACTGCCAGTAAAGAAACGATGTTATTGGCTGTGACGTGAAGAGTCTAAAACATGAGTGGTCCGTTTGGATCAGTTTCTTTTTGTTTACCGTACTTCACTCAGTTTTTTATAAGAACCTTTTTGTAAGAACACCGAGCCTGCAGGGATTTGCCAGAATGTTAAGATCTAAGAACCATGCCTAGGCTGAAGTTGACATAATAACGGTTTTTGTGTACATTTTGTAACACATTTTAGTGTATAATGTCTGCTGTTCATACGCAAGAGAGTTGCAACACAAATTAATATTCTAGAAAACAAAACAGAAACTAAAACAGGTGTTGTTTCTACATTGTATACTGGAAATTAAATCAACGAATACGCGATAATTTTGTTTCTCTACTTCAATAGAATTACAGTCAATTGTTACATTTCCATGAAAATTTCCAACTTAACGTCTGTCGTGTGTCTATCGTCTTAGGGACAGGAAAAATATTCCCGTCCCCGTAAACGTCTGTTGTGCGTGTGGCGTCTTAGGGACAGGAAAAATATTCCCGTCCCAGATAACGTCTGTCGTGCGTCTATCGTCTTAGGGACAGGAAAAATAATCCCGTCCCAGTTAACGTCTCAGTCGTGCGTCTATCGTCTTAGGGACAGGAAAAATAATCCCGTCCCAGTTAACGTCTGTCGTGCGTCTATCGTCTTAGGAACAGGAAAAATAATCCCGTCCCAGTTAACGTCTGTCGTGCGTCTATAGTCTTAGGGACAGGAAAAAAATATTCCCGTCCCACTTAACGTCTGTCGTGCGTGTGGCGTGTTAGGGACAGGAAAAATATTCCCGTCCCAGTTAACGTCTATGGTGCGTATGGCGTCTTAGGGACAGGAAAAATAATCCCGTCCCAGTTAACGTCTGTCGTGCGTCTATCGTCTTAGGGACAGGAAAAATAATCCCGTCCCAGTTAACGTCTGTCGTGCGTCTATCGTCTTAGGGACAGGAAAAATATTCCCGTCCCACTTAACGTCTGTCGTGCGTGTGGCGTGTTAGGGACAGGAAAAATAATCCCGTCCCAGTTAACGTCTATGGTGCGTGTGGCGTCTTAGGGACAGGAAAAATAATCCCGTCCCAGTTAACGTCTGTCGTGCATCTCGCCTCTTAGGGACATGAAAAATATTCCCGTCCCAGTTAACGTTTATGGTGCGTGTGGCGTCTTAGGGACAGGAAAAATAATCCCGTCCCAGTTAACGTCTGTCGTGCGTCTATCGTCTTAGGGACAGGAAAAATAATCCCGTCCCAGTTAACGTCTGTCGTGCGTGTGGCGTCTTAGGGACAGGAAAAATATCCCGTCCCAGTTAACGTCCGTCGTGTGTTGTTTGTAGTTTTAAGTTTGTTGGAATTCCTGTCTTTAGCGTCTGTCACGTGTCCTGACCCTTAGACGGCACAAATCTCAATAACTCCGGGGATTTTGGACTTTGTGTGTCGTCTAAGGGACAGGAAAATTATACCCACCCACTTAGCGTCTGTCTTCTTTTGTTTGAGGGAGAGGATAAAATCTTCCCGTCCCAGTTTGCTTCTGTCTTGTGTTGTATATTGTTTTAAGTGTGTTGGAGTTGTGTCGTCTAAGGGACAGAAAAAAATGTTCCTCTCTCAGTTAGCGTCCGTTTTGTGCCGAAGCCAAAAAAGATTGCAAAAATCAACAAGAGTAACATTTAACTGACTGAAGGAAACTAAAAAAAATTGAGCAACAATATAAGGACAGATATTACAATACCAAAAGACGGTTCGAAACGCACCACTCACATTTTAGAGTGTTCACGTCTCAGCCAATAACACCATGGCTTTAAAAGCAAACGACCAATAACATCGTGATTAAATTGACCAATTGGGTTAATAAACGGAGACTTCGGTACACAAATTCACTTGATTCCGGTGATGACTTCCGCACAGGTTTTCGTGTCACCAACAACCCTTTCTGGACTACACTCATCCGGATGATCACAGACAACGTACTTATACAAGAGAATCAATCATTTCTCGTAAATATTTCAATGTTTTAGAGGCTGTTATTTTGAAAAGACAGCAAAAGGGGTAAATTACTCGAGGGTCATTTAAATGCTATAAACGCACGTAAGGCCCTTACGTACGGAAAAATTACAAAAATTAAATTACTCTGCAAGAGAAAATAACATTACTCGAGGAAATACGGTCTTTTGCGGCCAAAAAGAATAAACTGGAAATTTTGGAAATTATGAAACTTAGTTGTTAAGACAGAATTAAGTCGAAAATAGTGTTGTTTACAAGAGAAAAATAGGCTGACTTTAAATATACTAAATTAATATCTGGCTTTGATTTCCCCGGGAAATCCTGCAACAAATAAAAAATAAATTAGATCGGTGATACAACGCTGTTATGAAACCGTCATGCATCGTTGAGGAACGTGGAAAAATCGCGAGGAAAAAGGTCGATTATGTCATGTGATCTTTCTTTGTATCAAATTCTCTCGATGTTTGACTTGGAGAAATGAGAAGAATGCGCTTAAATGCAAAACAAGGAAAATTGAAATTTCTTTTCTATTTGATCTGAACAAGTGTTGTTGCAAACTTGAGACACACTGCATTCACACTAAGCCAAAACGTAATGTTAAGTCTGATGGCAAATGAAACAATCATGTCTTTCGGGACCGGTCATTATTTAGAGGGGGGGGGGGGGGCGGAGGACTGATGCAAATGGAGAATGGAGGGTGGCCAGGCCTTCCCTTTATGAAGTGCATTTTTTGCTAACCCTCTCCCCTCAGCCCCTTTGCTTTGTACAGAGCTTTGAAATTATGCACAAATTTATGTACCCCCCTTTTTTCCCCGCATCAAAATCATTGACCGTCCCCCTATTCGCACCAGCCCTCCCCCTCAAAGTAATGACAGGTCCCTTACCACATAAAGTATTAACTCCAGACGGTGCACGAAAACCACCCTCAGCTTTCCTACCGAAGATTGTACATTTTTTGTCAGCGTGCTACCAGATGAAACCACAAAAATGAAAAAATGCAACAGCAAGTTCTCTCTGCATTTTCGGCTTAGGTGTAGAGTTTCTTACACAAGGCACATGTTTGAACGGGCACGTGACGAGAACAATGAAGCTAAAATGTGTTTCAGCGCTATTGAGAACGCAGGTTTTATCAGTGGAGAATATATTTGTTAGAATCAGCGAAATTCTTGATATTAACATTTAAACTGAGATTGTAAACTATTGTTACCGGTCAGTCTTCCAAATTCCATGATGTCTTCAACGAACTTTAACTTTTCTAATGATTCAGCGCTGAAAAAAATTGTATTTATTACTTAGTGGCTACTGAGATGTTGTGTTAAAGTTCGGACATACAAGCAAAGTCTTTTTTCCCACCGTGGTACACGGGGGGAGTTGGGGTTGAAGGAATCCCCTTGAGTTTTCGTTATGTTGCAATATTTCGGAAAGATTTCACCTTTAGTAGCAAGCCTGTGTACTCTACAAGATGAGGTATACATTATGGGTTGCGGCGCTGCCGGGAGCCTGTGACGTCATCCAAGGTGGCTGCCATGTTGGCCGCCATCTTGAATTGCACCCAAAATTAGAAATGGTCAAAAAACGAAAGAAATTGAAAATTTTTGATGCTGGACATGTCGAATATAACGTAATTAAACATTTAGCTGCTTTTTGTCAGCATTTTGTGCTTTTTTCATCTAACAAAGGCATTTTTCTTCAAAAATGGCTTGAAACCTGCCACTTATGACGTGATATATCGTGACCATAGCAACCCATTCCTACTAAACTTGTGTCAAAATGTGTCTTAGGGACATGCACACAGCTACTGAAAACGGCAGGTGTAGAGGATAATTCCTCTTGGAAAAATTCAAGAAAAACCTTATGGGTGGAGGGAGTGGCCCCGTTGTACGCCCAAGGGTTAAAAGGGCTACGTCATTGGAATTTTTGTGTGTGTCAACTCCGTGCCAAAATTACAACAAAGTACTTTTCTCGTACACAAAATGGGCTAGAAAACCAATACGAATATATGGAATTAGCCTTAGCTATTTACCGATGTACAAACGAAGAATTAACTTGAAAAAATTGGGCTACAATTCATTTCCATCCTTGCCATCCGTAAACAAAAAACTCATAATTATTTGTAGTTTTAGAAAATTAGTAGAAAAAAACTGAACCATCATATCTGGGTTCATGTGATTCCAATGTGTGTTGTGTTTTCCCCCTTTTTAAGTAATTCTAGAAATTAGTGACTTAGCCCCTTAAAACGGGAGGCTGTTGTTAACCTCTGGTCTGATATGTCTTGCCGGTCGGTCTCAAATTTATCTGTTCATTTCCTCTTGGTTCAGGGTGGCACACGGGGTTACGCGTGACGCGTGATTTGAGCAAAGATTAGCGCGTGACACGTGAAATAGGAGACGTCTGCACACAGGCTACGTGAAAGCAGCTCAAATATTGTCGTGATCCGTGATTCGACATTCAGGACATCAATCCCTAAGAGAGACTCCTCGTTCGCGTTTTAAAAGAGTGATTTTGTGTGAAGAACGCCTTCTCTTGACTCATTTCATGCGTTTGAGGCCCTTTTTCCATATTCGTAGCCCCGCTAAAAGACTGTGTATTGAAAACTAAAGGCAAAGCAAATTAATTAGTCAATTAGGGATAAGTTTTTTTTTCAATCTTGTGTGTTAAATACGTGATTCGTGAAGTGTTCCAAAAAACATACGTGATACGCAAAATGAACGAAAATAGTCTCGTGATTCGTGATCGGGAGCCCCCATTTACCACCCTGTCAGTTAGGATCGGAAAGTTGCAACTTTTAGCCATCGGAGTAAACGTCTCGCTGATCGTGGATTGATCTTGGCGAGAAATTCAAAACTGACTCGCCAGCCATAAAAATGCGCTGCAACTTGGAGTATTAAAGGGGTTATGTCACACTTTTTCAGTATCTTTTTAATAAGCTAAAAAGTGTCTTTGCATCAATTGAATTCCAAAAATAATGGTCTAGCGTTGTTATTAAAGACTATCTTACGACACTGAAATTGTTTCCTGTCGTTTGTCGCTACCGATGGCAAGGATGGAAATGGCATGGATTGAGACGTGAAAAAATTGGCCCAAATTTTTCAAGTTTTCATTCGATTTCTTCAAAAATCACCCAAAACTATTATGGTCAGCTCTCCCTGACAAAATTCATTTGATATCTGCCTCATAGTTTACAAGAGCATTTTGTGTAAGAGTAAAGGCACTGAAAATGATTATAGCACAGAATTGACATCACCTAAAATAGCACAATCCTCGTGACGTAGCCCCTTTAATCGGCCGGAGGTGTTATCGACGAAAATAAGGCTCATGACAATAGGTGCGGTTACAAGGGGGTCTTTTACCGTGGTAAAAGACCCCTTTACCACGGGAAACTTCATTTAGCAAGTGTGACCGACATTTCCCGAGGTACATTTCTCGTGTTAAATATCCATGGATACGTCAAAAAGATCACAAGAAGCGCCCATGACATTTAACGTGGTAAGTTGCAATGGTGCCCAAGGTACAAGAGCCAATCACGATACTCAGTTTGACATCAACACGTAACCGCAGAGTGGCATCATATTTTTACCTTGGCAAATCACAACTCACATGTGACTGTACGGTATACTGAAACCCAAGTGTGATGCACCGCGGGATGAGCTACCATGGGAAATGCCATTTACCGGGGGGTGTGTAACCGCACCTAATATCTTAATTAAATCTCTTGCGTTATCTTACTGTCAACATGGTAAGAATGACGGTGGCATAAGGCGACGAACAAATTGAGGTTTGCTTGCAATACTCACCTAAACAAAGGATGCTCTGCTTTCTCCAACGAATATTTAATAAACCAAGAAGGATTCAGAAATACTATACGCAGAAGTTGATCACCAAACCTATGAGAAATATCGTTTAAGTTGGAAGACGATATACAAAAACATCAACCAGAATTTAGTTTACAATTTTGGAAGGGCGCTAAATTTATTGTCATTAAATGATCGTGAATTTGAAGGATATGAATTTTCCTTTCACCATAAGACCGCTTAAAAAGAACTTTAGTAATAAGTTTTGCGGAGTGTATAAAGTTTGATTTTACGCACAGTTCCTGAAAAGGCTTCCCTGCATGATTTTTAAAACTCGTTCCCAGCCCTTTACTCGTTTCAAAGTGGGGAATGGCCTTTTTTACGTTTTCTAATTTGCATTACAATGTATTTGAACGTGGATGTAACGAAATTTCGGGCAATTTTACAGTTTTTGCCCTAAATTGCCCCACAGTCCCGTTAAAATACCTTGTAATGCAAATGAAAAAAAAACTGATGTGAAAGGCAAAATCGGCTTGTTGAATTAAAATTGTTAGATTGCACAGGTACTTTACCCTTATCCCCCCCGGGTGGGGTACTACCATATATAAGTTATCTAGGCATGTACTGCGCAAAAGGGTATGGTTTTGAGATTCTCAGTCCTTAAATTGGGTATCCATTTTGCCCCTTTTTGGAATTGGGATCCCGTTGTGTTAAGTTTGCTTAATTTTTGTGTATTATTGTATGCTTTATGCTAAACTTCTCATGTTACAGAGAAAAAATAATACAAAACTAAAACGTTTCGAAGCTACGCGTCTTCAAGAGTTAAAAACGACTGGTTTACACAATTCTTAGTTACCATTTTTTTCTTGAATTAGGTGTCATTTTTCGCGTTTGGGCCGGAAAAAAAAGTATGAATTTCCGATTTTCTACACTTTAATACGGTCACACACCTATCCTGAATTGACTGGAGTATCCCCACTCCAGAACTTCACCATGACAACACAGGCCTACTACAATATTATTGTGTGCATACTTACCGGGAACATAAGCTGTTAATAAGGCTCTCCGAACAGGCACTTGTGTGTGGGAGATAAGCTGTTTTCCCTTTGGTGTTTCGGTAGATTAGTAATACTTGTTCCTCGCCTATGATCTCGCCTATGGCATTTAGGATAGCACTGTAAGAAAAAGAGTTAGATAAATAAAGAAACAAATAAATAATTAACTAAATAATAAGTGATTTAATAAATAAATATATAAATTAAATAAATAATAAACGAGTAAATGAAGAAATGAAAACAAATATAAACAAATATTTCAATAATGAATAAATAACTGAAAGAGTGAATAACTAACTAACTAACGAACGAACGAAATAAGTTAATAAATATATAAATAAATAAACAAATTACTTTCCCATTCCCTTTAGTTTTGGAATGGCAAAAGCTAGACACTTGTTTTTAACTTACAGAATGTTTGCTTCTCTCCTCTTCCCCGCTTACGCCTGCTACGCAGGCTAAAATATGGTAAGTTTGTTTTTAATTGCCTTGACTGTGACTTCATTTGAAAGAGCCCTTCACTTTTGGAATGGCAATGGCTGGACGTTTTTTTTAACTTACGGAACGTTTGAATAGTTGTCCTCGTACTGTTCAGCGTCTATAACAAACACGTGGAAGCCATGGTCGTGAAAACCTAATGAAGCAAACGAAACCATTAAAAGATAACCCTTTAGAGAACAAATGCGCTTTCACAAGGAGAGAAAAATCAGCATAAACGTGAGCTGTGTTTACCTTCGTAATGAAGGAAGGCAGGCAAGGCAGGGAGAGGAAGCGTGGGAATTTCAGGAAGGGCTGCAATAAGAAAACATTATGTCAGTGTTACTTTTGGTTTCATGGAAGAGGTATGTACTTTTGCAATTTTACATGATTTTAGAGGCTTTCACATAAAAAAAGGGAAAATGGTTTACCTTTATTATCATTTTTTCATGCAATAAACTTTATTTAGAAAAACAAAAACTACAGCGAAATTGCAGTGAATAGCAAGCGCTTACTCTGAATAGCATAAAAAGCCTTAAACAAGTTATACTAAAAGGAAAAAAGAGAGGAACGGGAAATAAAAAATAAACGAGCTTAACTAATTTTTTGATTAATTTACATCAAAAGTAGGAATACATACAGCAGTATTGAGATTAAGAATTGAGAAAAGGGAGGTTGAAACATCTTCACACTATCGTACTTCTTAATGCGTGGATTTTTTTCCAGAATAGGAATAAATTGATCTAGTTTGCAGGGCTCAGAGTGCAATTGTGCAATTTCTGATAGTACAAGTAGTATTTCGCAAAATGTAAGCAGTATTTTAAACTGAGCTTCCAGACAATTTGATGCCATCCCGAAAAACTTTTCTATAGTGGCTTTGGAGAAAAAGCACAGCGATATTTCTCATTAATTAAAAACTCCACTGAAAAATATTTGAGAGAAAGGACAGTTAACATTTTCTTAATCTGTGAATCAGTTTGAATTCAAACTCTATTAGCTTGGTCTCCAGGCATACTTTCCCTATAAGGTCAAATTTAGACTTCCATTTTATATTTTCTACATTTAACTCTTTTCCACATAATTTTAGCCCTGAGGCTTGTACTGTGGCTGCATCGATGTACGGCCAAAATTAATCTCTAGATTTCACCTTGAAAAGATCGATATTTAACAACGAAGATGACTGAAAGGTCACATTTTCTTCTCTAAATCTATTCCTTATGCTTAAAGGATCTGGCTTTTTGTTGTAGTTGTCTCGGAATTGCCGAGATAACCTGTAGATAGCTCAGACAGTTAGATGTAATGGTGAATTTTGTTTGAAATCAGTCCCGCAAAAATTCCCCCATATGAAGGTAAATTATCATTGAGGAGAACTTCTGCGGGAATGACTGCAATAGGAAAACATAACGTCCGGTTTACTTTCGCTTTCATGAAAGAAGTGTATACTTCTCTAATTTTAGAGGCTTTCACTTAAACTGAAAAAAAGAGCGAAAAAATGGTTTACCTTGATCAACTGCAACATTTTGTTCGGGAATGGCTGCAATAAAAAAAATCCTGTCAGTTGGCGTTGATACACAAGGCAATTTTTCATGCCACTTGTAATCTGAATGAAACGGTAAACGACAGCTTTTTGAGAGACGATCTAGAATACATTCGCGTTACACACTGTAACGTATCTCGCAACGTTTCAAAAAACAGTTTCCTGCAAATTGCAACGCAATTGTTCGTTATATTCTCTACATTTAACTCTTTCCCCCCATTCTTTAGCCCTGAGGCTTTTCTACTGTGGCTGCGTTGATGTATAGGTAACAGTATTCTTTGCGGGAGTGACTTCTATAGGAAAAAATTATGTCCGTTTTACTTTTGCATTCATGAAAGAAATATATACTTCTGCAATTTAGAGGCTTTCACTTACTGAAAAAAGAGAGCAAAAAAGGTTTACCTTCATCTAGTATGTCTAATGCAATTTTTGCGGGAATGGCTGCAATACAAAAACATTCTGTCAGTTTAAAGGCGTTGTTACACAAGGCAATTTTTCCTGCGACTTGCAATGAAACGGAAGACGACGACTTTCCGAGACACGTTCTAGAACGTACGAACAATCGTCAACACTGAACAACATTGCAACTTCTTTTTTGGGGGGAGGAGGAGGGGGTACTTTTGTACGTTACTGGTAAGTTCTTAGGTGTTCTTGGAGTGAAAAAGATAACAGTACGTTGTCTTTACTTTCAAAACTAACAAAAGACATTACTCTTATGAAAACCCAATGTTATTAGCTTTACCTGTAGATGAGAGTTTCTCTCCAGCCATGAATGACAGAATGGAGAACTGGGGCAGATTTTCATATAGCTTTGTCATCTTTCCCTCCTGGTTTTCGAAATGTGGATGGCGTTTGATTTGGTGATACGCTGGAGATGTCACCAGTTTTGACAATATCCCTCTTGAACTGAACTATAGGGAAAAGAAAAAAAAACACAAATCACAAAAAACACATATCAATCATTGTTTTTAAGATTGTCGCCTACTTGTACCTGTCAAGAAATCTTAAAGAGAGTGTAATTATTTCAAGACATTCAAGTCAGGTTTTGGAATAGAGGGGCTCTTAATTGAGTGTAGTACTCTGGTCCGTTACAACAATCAGAACTCGAAACAAATACATGAAACAAATGGAAGCAGTTATTTTAGGCCGAGAAGACCGATGTGCGAGTGACGAGCGGCGAGCGGAGATTGTCGGAGAAGCCTATTTCAAGCACTCTCTCCAGTCCCTTTCTTTCTTCCGTTTTTTGCCATGATTTGCGCCCCCTTAAAATCTGAGGAAAATAGGACGACTGTGTAGAGTCTACAAGTAGACCATTTCTAATTGAACAATAGAGTTCTTCTGTCGAAGGCACTATCGTGTGATAGGTTGCCCGAGGAAATTTGATGTTCACAACAAATATTATCCCCATAGCGTAGTTCGAGGGCTTATTTGAAGTTTGAACATCAAATTTTTGAGACAACCTGTCACACACTGGGCCTGAAATAGAAGGACTCTATTGTTTTAATTGTCCAATGCTAAATTTTGAGCGAAAATTGGCTAAAACTGGCTCTATACACTGATAGGCGCCCGCTGTCGGGAGGAAGTATCGTGTCACGTGATCGATCTCGACCAATGGGAGCACACCAAAATTTAGCGTTGTACTATAAACAAACGATAGTCCGACGCATCTTATATAATTCGAACGTGTTGAAAAAAAAATATACACAACTCACGCGCACGCTTAACATAAAAAAGAATTGATTACTTCAAGTTCAAGTTTGTTTAGAAACATGTAAAAACCTTTCATTTTTGTGATTTTTCTTGAAAAACTAGCGCATGTATAAAAAAGAAGCCATCAAGAGTTTTCGAAAGTCTGTTCCCAGCCGTTGAATAACATGCATTGCGAGTGCGCGAGCGTCAGCAAGCACTCGACCCTAGAGCCCGCGCACGTGAAAGGTCAGCGAATTTCGCGTGGTGGATGCGCGCGCGTCAATCTCGTACCCAGAGTCTCCTGGCTTTTTGTTCAGCGGGCGGTCTCTCCTGGCGACCGCCCGCTGACCAAACAGCCAGAGGACACTGGGTACGAGATTGCGCACGCGGTTTGTTTGCTCGCGCTTGACGATACAATGAAAAAAAAAGTCTGTGAAAAGACAATATTTTAGTAAGATACTTGGATACCAGTAATCCCTTGCAGACGCCCTTTAATTACGTAATCATTACCCGATACTTACTTGCGCGCTTTGAAATAAAATAAGTAAAATAAATCCAGATTTTTTTTTTGCATAGAAATTGAACTTACTTAACTAACGCGTAAGCAAAATGACTCCTCAGGTTTCGTGACACCTCGCGAGGGTCAAGAACGTTTTGTCTGACATGTCTTTAAAGTTTTGCGAAACGAAAACCGTAGATTTTTCAGTTCCATTTTACGCGCGAAAATTTCAACTTAAAAAAGAAATGGAGCAACAGGCGAGAATTTTCTACGCACATAGTTTTGAAAAATAATCAAATATTTCCAAACCCTGCTTACCTGTTTTTTCGCGAAAAAGGTCTTTCTCGCTCGCTTTCGGCTGAAGGCTAATCCCATGGTGAAAACACTTAAGCAATTTTTGCAGACTGTTCGGAAGGCAAGTCACCGACTATGAAAGTGCGAACTTGTGTTTGTTTGTGTTAGCAACGCAGTTGAACTATTGTTAAATCATAGCGCGCGCTTCTTAAAGAAAAGGCGGTGATTGGTGGAGACAATCGAACACATGTCAAGCAAGTGACCGCTGTCCAATCCCGATGTTCTTATGCGCGAGAATCATTCTGCATTGTTCATTGAAGGAGCTGTTGTTATCGGATTTGATGCTTTGTACAAATTTAGCTTCAAATTCCGAAGGTAACGAGATCAAGGGTTACTGCCGGTCAGATTTTGGAAGCTTTTTCGATCTCTAATTTCGGGAGGTCATTGAGGTGATTCCCTGGTTTTGCATTGCGCATAACATTGCGACATCAAAGATGGCACTTTTTGTGAAAAAAGCCTGCCTTTCCCAGGATAGAAAAGGGCGATTCCGCTCTATTAAAGAAATAAATTGAAGAAAAAGGGTGAGTTGGGTTTTGGTAACGTATATAAAAAAAAAGAGTGGTAGGCGAGTTGTTGTGCTTTACCAGCTCCCTAAATCACTCGATAGTGGATGTAATACGTGTGCTGAGCCTCTGAAATTGTCAAGTATTACGGATAAAACACTCTCAGGACTAGGATCCTTCCTGCATATTACCTGCTGTGATCCAGATTGTGGCGAAATTTATGTCTGCCACACAAACAAAACTCAGCAAGTAACTGATACTTCGTGTGGACAACCAAACTTTGAGTTAAAACACAAACGCGGCAGCAAATCCTGATAGTTTTTACTTAATTTGCGTCAGGATAGTGATGAAATACATTTCATTTGCTCCATTCCAATGTGCGTCCATTCTACTTGTACCAGTCCTCGCTCGGATATTAAATTGGATGAAGATTGCGCTGTGAACTTTGTGAGCGCTACTGCAAAATCGAGCTCGGTGATCCCAATTTAAATTATCAGAGCCATCACTATAGGCGACCGCCGGTCAAGAAATCGGACTGTTTTTTGGTCACTTGCCATACTCATCCGGTTTTGTCTCGGTCTACACAGTCTTCGTAAACTTCCGGTTTTCTTTTAGCGCTTGCCTTAAACTTCCTGTTCCGATCTTTTTGTCATACAATCGTGACGTCAGGATTACGTCACACAAGGTAAACAAACTTAAGCATGTCACATTACAATAACAACGTTACCATTTGTGTGTCAACGTTCCCTATTTATATGACACAGGAAAACCGCAGGGAAAAATCTATGATCAGATTTTGCACAGTTTAAAGAAATCCTACGAAAAAAAGCCATTTAGGTAAGACGACCGCAAATCAAGGTACCGTCTTGATCGTGTACTTTTTGCGGGAAAAATTGAAGCTTAAAATTGAAGCTTTTCGGACATATTCTGTACCACACAGATGACTATACATATGTATTTTAAAGTCAACTTATGGATGAAATATCAACCTGCAGTTGAAATATTGAGCTTAATGGCTTCGCGCGGTTATTGCCTGATCGCGGTTATTACTGTATTCGTCAGCAGTTTAATAACAAATTTATAACAAATTTATTTCAAGAGAGGATAAAGTTGTGGGTGGCAAATATCAATCTGCGGGATTTTGAAACGCGCATTACAACCAGTTTAAAATTTATTTAATAAAAATGTAAATACTGAACAATTTACAATGTAAATAAAATGTCTTATCTGCAAAGAGTAACATAATCTCAAAGCACATATATCTATAATTAATAGATATAAGTACTAATTGTAATAATTGGCTCTGCAATCTCTCTGTAATAATTGGCTCCCAACAAACAGTCATTTTCCGGACAACTGGAAGGACGCCTTGGTCTTCCCTCTGCTGAAAAAACTTGGAGCTGAATTCATTTTCGAGAACACCATTGAGCAATTTACCATTCATCTCAAAGCTTACTGAGAAAGCCGCTTTCATTCAGATTCATGGTTACATGACTGCTAATAACTTGTACCCCCCCCCCCCCCCTTACAGTCCTCGTATAGAAAGCACGAATGATATTATACTGAACATGAACAAGTAGCACGCAATAAAAACTCTACAAACAGAGAGAGAAGTTTACCACTAAAACGATTTCAATTTTATCACCTACATGACTTGTTGCATATTTGCGCCAACTTTCATTACAAATCTATGGCAGATTCTTTTTCCAGGGAATCACTTTAATATAAAACATTGTTGGATAGGAACGCTGAAAACGGTGGCATCAAAGAGAATATCGATTGATCAGTTTCGAGCTGCGAATGTTTGTTTTTCTATTCCAAAGTTCCTAACAGAGGGTTTGTTTCTATTTGCAATATCAGTATATCAATCAAATTGCTTCCCTTCCTTTGCTGTTTTGTTTGTGTTGTTCGCTACTCATTCCAAGCCTTTTAATACTTTCTTTCGTCTTCTGTTAATTTCTCCAATTCTTGTAAACTTGAGTTACCAATTTTAAATTTTGGGAAGAACGTCATGCTAGCCCACATATAGGGCAAGAACGTCATGCTAGCCCACATAAAAGGCACTAATGTGAAGGTAAGTGAGTACAAGTGAAGGGAAGTGAGTACAAATGAAGGAAAGTGAGTACAAGTGAAGGAAAGTGTGTGTTAGTGGAGGTAGGTGCGTTAATCAGTTGGTGTATATATTCATATAGGATTGTAATGTTATTAGTGCCTTATATGTGGGCTAGCACGACGTTCTTGCCTAAATTTTGCATTGTGAATTGCCAATCAAGTGTGAAATAAAATAATTGTGTTACTATTATTATAAAGCCAGCTTATTTCTAGTGCGTCAAACAGAGAATATTACAGAGCTACCACTGATGAATTTTTGTGCTTAAACCTCGACTTAGCAATGGTGTATTTGGTCAACAAATGAGCAAAAATTTGAAACGCTCTTAGCATTTCCATATCTCTCGAATTTTATCAGAAACACAGACTTTGAAATACTTTTGACACGCCAGTTATCTCTTCTTTTGGACTTCAAAATTATGTCAGAATTTCTATTATATTTGATTTAAGAGTTGAGTATTAAGTACTTTGAATCATTAATGGCTTTAAAAATCGTGTATACAGTGCAGCCTAACGAAGTTGATGATCCAAGCCCAGTTTTGCTCAGTGGTGGATAAATTCCGGATACGTAATGGCACATCACACATTTATGTTTTCTAACGCACGTTCATTCGCGGCTTGTTCTTAGATAAAAATATTTCTTAAGACAAAGCTACATTCCACCTGTGTACAACACTGGGCAATTTACGTAATACAGTTTTTTAAGTACCCCCTCTCTTACTCTTTTATGCTGTTAACTAATATTTAAACATGATATTGTTGTTTCGTTTCAAGACTGGTAATGTCTTGCCCAGACTGGCAATGTTAATGTTAACGGTCCGTTAACTCTGCAATTGAAAGGTTGGAAAAGTATGAAGTCTATTCTCCAGACAAAGAGCCTTTTATGGAAACGCACCGGGGAATTTGTACAATATTGATAAGCGACTGTTTATCGCCAAAGGAGCACAACATTCCCAAGTCAAAAACAACCTTCAGCTACTTGTTCTGCTACATTTTCCGACTGAATCGGACGTGCAAGGAAAATTCTTTCAGTCATCAATCACTTACAAAAGGGACTGGTTCGGTCATCGCCCTCGTCTCTTCATCTCTACACTTGCCGGATGATCTAGGTATTTCAACGGTGTGCCATGGCTGACGAAAACGCCTCCTTACTGAAAGTGAAATTCAGCGACGCAGAGAGTTGGAATAACTCTTCCCGTAAAACCAAAGTCGCTGCAATCAGTGTAACAGTGACTTTGTTACTCGGAGCAGTGGTTTCTTTGGTTGTGGTTTTCTCACTGGAGAAAGCGACGCCAAATGCTCGTTTGGTTGAAGTCAATTTGAAAGAAGGCGAAACACTGACATATCAAGTGGATCAGGACATAGAAGTACATGTGGGAGAAATACAGAAGGGTATGCTTGTTTAAAACACTTTTAATTTTGTCTTAATATATATTTGTTGTCCTCACCAAGAGAATATGTTTTTTGTTTCTCCTGTCCTTACCGTCCTCACCGAATTCCGAATGAAAGATATGGCCAGACTTCCGGGGACCCCATGAAGGAAAGGTTTTACCGGTATGAATTCGATTTATGTTTCCAATATTATTCCAAGACTTTTTTAAAAACGAATAAAGTAATGGAATTTTATTGGTTGTGATTAAAACTCTTTTGGAACGGAACCAATATGAAAGCAGGAACTTCATTTTCCAATTATTGTTGTTATTGATTTTCTAAAAACCCTAAAGGCAAAACCCGTTATTTTTCCATATTACGAAAACCACCTAGTGATAATTACAGTAGTATGTGGAAGCATGGGTATCGTTTATTACACAACTTCAAAATTGATAACAGTAATATATGTGCGTCTCTTATGATTGCAAATCAAGAAGCCTTTCGTTGATGTTGGGATATTTCTGGACGTTTTCAGTAAAGCGTTCGCCGATATTTAACAATTATTCTAAGAGGGCGCGCTGGAGATCGAATGATAGAGAATCATATCAATAAGATGCGTAAAACAGCTGGAAAGCGAGCCTACTCAGGTAGTAACTAATAAATGTATTGTATTCATTCGTGCAATCTTTGGTGCTATTAGTCCTATTTTTCATGAATCTTTCGAGGGGCTCGGGTTAACATCTATAATTCGATACAATTACGTTTAGTGATAGGGACTTTTTGCGATATTTGCTGTAAGTACAAGAGCTTACGATATTAGCTAGATAAGCAACATACTCCAATGTTTTACACTGAACTGAATAATTAGGTAAGGAATCCGTATCGGTCTCATTTATCTCATTTATTGCCTAGATACCGTGACGTCAGCTACTGCCGTTAATGTGCTAATCAAAGGTCGATTGGCTTTTGAAACAAAGAGCATTTGTATTAATGGTTGACAAACTTGAATAACAAAAAGAATGTTTGTGAACAAATATCTTCTCTAAGTATATTGCCACTTCGATCAAAAGTCATCATGGGCCTTAAAAAAATTGCGAAATCCCAAATGATAAAATTAGATGCTTGATGATTATTTTCATTACTATTTCTTTATCACTTCTATTATAACACTTAAAATACAATTAAAGTAACCCTCATCAGACCCTCCAGCCCTTGTCTACTATCAATGCGATCTGCAGTAACTGACACGTACTGAAAGTATCTTGAAACATGGAAAAGAGCTATAAATTTTAAAACTGCTTTGATAACAGTGGATGCAAAGGATATTAAAATAACAGTTATCTTCTCTGCAAGAACGATTAAGGGAGAGAATATTTGTTGACAGGAAGTTAAAACTGTCTGTCTTTTGTTCATTCCAGGTAGTATCCGCGCGATAGTTGGCATCCGGGTTCTTAACAAGACGTCAGAGGAGTACTGGTTCCTAATGAAATTCAACCTGTCCCACGTGGGTGGAAATGTGGACATTAAAGGCGTCCAAATAATGACAGACTACTTCCTTGTTCGACTCCAGCTTCATTCAAGGTTAATATTGTTATTAATTTTTTTGAGTATGTTTACTCCTATCTATAGCATTTGGTTTTCAGGTTTGGAAAAGCGTATAATTGATTCCCTTAAACGTGGAGAAGTTTTGCACCACGATTATAGCATATAAGGCTCGACAACCAGCTGGTTTTTGGGAGAAAAACCGGACCCGAGTGAGCGGCGGAAATCGAGCCTTATTGCATATTTGAGCGGTTATTTCACTAAAGTGGGATGTAGCCCACCCAACTGATCAAAACTGATCACATTGAAGAGGGGGAGGAAGGTAGGGAAGGAGGAGGGACTGTCAAGCCCGTCCCTCTTAGGCGGTGGAGCTGGGGCACATGGGCATAATGAACCACAGGTTTGCCGTGGAAGTCGGATCTATTTCTTTTGCAATCCTGCTGTGATGCTGCAGGGTTTTCAACTTCATTCCCCAAGATAAAAAAAGTGCTTTCCTTTTGATATCTCTCTTCTGATTCTATATTGTCAGAACACCAAACTACGGGGCAGGCGAGTCAGTTGAAGTCTCTGGGAGTAATTCCACGGATGAAGAACAATTGCGACTCGTATTCAGCATCCTCCAACAGCTACTCCCAACTGTGAAACGCGACCTGTATGTAAAGGTGGATGGACAAAAAGGGGCTGACTCAAAACCTGAAGAATCTCCTTTGCTTCCTGGCTCCGTGAAAATGAACAGAGAAGCAAACACTTCAGATAAGGACGCAGTTTTCATCAAAAATCATTTCAATCACTTAGATTTCGTAAACATGTCATCAGAAATCGATTGGCACATGAAATATTCTGATTTTGCGTCCATTAATAAGAGCAATGGAATGATCTCAGAGAGTCATGCTCATTTTTCGGGACAGTTACCTTTGGGAGAGCTGATTCACAGTAAAGGTGGTTTTGACGTTACGATGATGAAAACAACTTTAAAAACCCACGTCTCACTCATTGAAACCGACTACTTCGGGTACGCCGAATCTGAAGCGGATAAGTTCCACCTTTTTGTAAAGCTCGTTGTTCCAAAAACTGCGGCTATTTTGTCTGTCGACGAAGACCCTGTGTCATTGTCCAGCCAACAAAATAACTCAACAAACTCGTCCTTAGCCCCTCTGAGCCGGGTCCGAAGAGGAAACAGCGTGGTTGCTCAAGTTTGGCAAAAGGCCGGGCCCACTAAACTAAGTATCGATCTCCCAGTGACATTGTTTCAGAAGAAAGTTCTTGGAATCAAAATAAAGGGAACTGCTCACGTTTCGGTGAAAGATGAAAAAGGGTTGCAAATAGAAGTCGAAGGCAAGCTTGCTATAGGAAGTAAAAGCTTCACCGTGTTTAATAAGACGTACAAACAAAACCAATTGGAGGAAGGAAAAGAAATTCATGAAGGGAGTCAGTGGAAAATAAAAATAGTAAGTTACTGCTTTTCATTTCCTATTCAGCTTGGGGAAGGGATACAGCAGCTGGGGGAGGGGGTGGGTGGAGATTTTTTACCCCGTCAAACGTTTCAAGCTTCAAAAGTATCTACGCGATAGTTATAACCACAGGACTTTCACGCTCTATCTAAAATTCCTGTGGGGTATGAAATTTAATTATCCATTGAACTTCACATTTCCACCACAATCATTTTGAGAGACATTTGTTTATATACATTTCATACGCTGACGAGCTCCAATAAGAGCGAAACAACGTTGTCCGTATCTGCCTTCTAGTCATGAGCGCTTATCATGCCGGTCTTGTTGACTGTGGTGTTGTGTTAAGAACTGCGTTGCCTTTTACGTCGTTTGATCAGTCCTTGCAGGGTACAGTTTATATTTCAGTGTTAATTATTTGTGAGTGAATTTTAGCGGTTTTCTGATGTCAAAGGTGGCGCATCGTGTTAAGGAATCATGGTGCCACGTAGAAACCATTTTCAACCTAGTAGTTACTGATACCCCTGGGATTCAATGATTTACTATAATGTGGAAAAGTGTTTATGTGATCTTGTGAATACTCACTCATTTTCATTCTATTTTCAGCCCATTTCTGTTCCTGTATTCTTCTTAAAACTTGGAGTGGATTTCAGCTTAACAATCAGAGTCGAGTACAAGCTGAGCTTTCCTCCCGAAGGGAACTCGTTGATTCCACCCAAGTTAGCCGTACAGGTATAAAACTCGAAATCTGGTTTATTAATTTAGAATAAACACCTTTTACTTTACCAATAAAACAGTTAACCCACGCATCCAAGAAAAAACCGTCCAAGAAACTATCTAATTGCTTCCCAAATTGTGGGTATTGGTTGGGAGTTCGGTTAAGACGCTTAAGGACGTTCGCGCGAAAATCTTCTACAAAACAGATTTTTTTTCATACTTTGCTACAGTCAGATGATGAGTTAGCTATGTCAGAAATGCAAAAAAATTGGGGGTCACCGACTTCGTTTTCGAAATAAAGCGCATGAAAAACTACCCTAATTTTGAAAAATCGGTCCTCGTAACTCAACATGGCCTCAGTGCTTGTTAGTTGAAAAGAAAATAGAAACGATTCGCTGTAGGCCCACTTTCTTAGTCAAATTTCATATAAGTGAGTCTGTCAAGTAAGTTACTTGAATCGATGTCATCCTTTCAGTTAAATTCAACTTTTAAGGTGGGCTTTGCCAACATTGTGCAGCTAAAATCATAGCGAAATTCGATGATGCGTGGGGAGAAAAGTTGAAAAAAAATGAAACTTCCACAACACAGATTTTCTTCAATTTTTCACAAAACCTAGATAATCGATAAAGAAAGTGGCTTTTAAGAGAGTTAAACCCGTGCATAGATATTAAAATGCCCAATAGTGCTTTATATCTCTACATTTCTTCAACAGCGAGCGCGCTCAATGCATGACGTGGCATGACATCGTGACGTGAATTGCGTGCGCAGTAGTCTGCGCAGAAACAATTAGCGCGAACGTCCTTAAAAGAAGTCCTCCTGCATAAATCTAAAATTACAAGAAAGCAAAATTTAATTATAGCGGATTATAAAGAATACTCATTTGTCTTTTTGGTGGAAGGCGAAAAGTTCAAGTTGCGAAATCTTTTTTCTCGGACTTTATCTTTGTCGCGTTCTCCTCTGTGAACTCGGTCGGCACAACGCTTGAGTTCGCAGCATTTCACCCCGGTCCCGACACCAAATATAGCAGAGCTAGTGCCTTCCGGTTTTTTCTGTCCACAACCATGGTTTTTGCGGCGGTCCTAACACATTTTCCCTGGAAAAACACTTCGTGTTTATCTCGATCGAGCTGCGATCAATAAACAAGCTGCGATCAATAAACAAGTATTACAATTAACGCGAATTTAGGTGACGTGTTAGCTTAGCTCAACGGATATATCGCGCGATCTTTCGCGCGTTGCTCTGACGCGAACGGTGCGTATTCGATTCTCAGAGGGGAAATAAATTTTGTCTTTTTAATATAACGACTTCAATGAGAGTATTTTCAGAACCTCATCAGTAGCAGCCAAAAAAATGTGGAGCTCCGCTTTTATTCTTGGATTAATCGATATATTATTATAAATGTTTTAAGATCTTTTAGCATTCTCCGTAGTGTAGGGGTGGAGTAAGCTTGAATGATGAATGCAGCTTTACCAAGGGTCTCAAAAATCCGCACAAGGAGGCACCACAGAGAATCGAAAACAACAACTTTCAAGGGGACCCTTAAAATGTTTGCAGGAAAGAAGGATCTTAGGAATTTATGTCTTCAAAACCTAAAGCTTTCTGGAACAATCAAACAATAGATGGCAACTGATCAAACTGGCAATGTCACTCACAATAGATGGACTAAAAAGCAGACATACAAAAGACGGACAAAAAGACCCAAAACTGTCCAATGACGTCACAGCCAATAACACAAGAAATTCACAGGGACATAAATACCACACCCTACAGCATATACTTGACCTTAAAGATGACTTCTGTTCAGGCAGTTATCGATATGACAGTCATTGTTACCAACAACAATCCTTCAGTTATAGGTACGCTGTTAGCTGGGCAATCGCAGCGGTCGTGTACTGAACAAATAGCTTGTATTTAATTTGTCCTTTGAGTGGACAAAGGAAACATCTGCGTCCACGTCTTAGGAAACAAAATGTTATTCCAAGATTTTAGGCTAAGCTTTCTATTACCAGGAATGTGAATGTCACAAGAGGACACGATAAATTTTATTACCAGAGTTATTTATCTAAGATTCAAAGCGTGTTCTTCCATTTAAAAATGATCGTATTTTTTGTCAGATTGAGCCCTTTGCCGGAGTGACAGCAAGTATTGAAGGATACATTTCTGCCCACATTATTCGAGCTGGCGCCTACGGAGATGGCACATTAATGCGAATTGGTCTCCCTGTCACACTGTCCTACTGTGAAGGCAAGTGGTGTCTGACCCTGAATGCTCGCCTGACTGCATTGGAGCTGAGTGCTGGAATTTTCTATCAGTGGCGAAAATTTAGCTGGAGGAGACTGTTTTACTGGGTTGAGAAGAAGAAACTGTATGAGTTCGAAACACGGGCTGCCATCAACGAGTCCTGGACGTTGTCTGAAAAATGCACCAGCCACACCAGCTAAAACAACTGCGCCGACTAAAGAAACTACTGAAGAAACCACTAGAGAAACTACACCGACTAAAGTAACGACTAAATAAACAACATCGACTGAAGAAACCACACCGACTGAAGAAACTAACAGAGAAACCAAACCGACTGAAACTAAACCGACTGAAGAAACTAAAGCGACGGAAGAAACTATACCGACTGAAGAAACTATTCCGACTAAAAAAACTACCAGAGAAACCAAACCGACTAAAGAAACTACTAGAGAAACTAAACCTACTGAAAAAACTGCTAGCAAAACTAATCCGTCTAATGTAACTACACCGACCAAAGAGACTACCAGAGAAACGACTGAAAAAAATCACCACAGAACCTTCACCATGGCTAACTGTACAAGTTTCTCAGACTATTTCAAATATTCTGGATTAACTATCACTATGTCTGATTCATTAAGGGCAATAATAACCGACCCAAACGACATCGGCAAAACTATGGCAATTGTAAAATATAGCTCAAAAAGAAATTAGCGCTTTTGAAGGGCTGTTAGAGGTCAGTATTATAATTCTGACGGTGGCCTGATACATTATTTGCCAACGCTGACATGTGTGCCATGGAAATAATCATCTTTATTAGCAATTAACATGGTTTTAAAGGGCACTTAGAGACACCATACCTGGACACTTCAATTGTGATAACATTTTTCGGACGGTTTCGAGCTTGGTCCCTCTTCCGTTAACTGCAACACTGTACTGTTTCAATTTTAAGCCATGACATACATGTAGACTGGAAAGATTGTTTTTTTTTTTACATTTTTAAAATGCCTTCATTTTGAGAAATATCCAGGATACCTGAAAGAAATGCTTAGTCTGCGCTCCAGCACCTATTCTCTTTGAGAGGCAGTCGGATATTTTGTCCGTCCCTAACTTAGGGACGGACAAAGGTGAATACGACATCGTATGGCCTTTCGATTCTTTTAGTTACTTAGCGGCCAAATGCTGGAATGTACTCCCCGATTGTTATAGGACCTCTGTAGACTTCAGTCATTTCTGTAAATTAATTACGTCTTACAATAGTATTTTATAAATTGTCATTTTAGGAATCCTTCTAATTTGTTTTGTATTTTTTTTTTGTTTAGTTATTAGTTCAGTTTTCGCTCGGAGATATTTCCATGCTTCTCTTAAATTCGAGTGAAAATATAGTTTGTTGTTGTTGTTGCCGGACTTCGCAGAATCACATAGACTTAGTACAACCACTTGAGACGGTTAAAATACACGTCCTTTGTAATAAGAAAACTTCAGATATGTTCCAGCCCGCAATGAAGGCTTTCTTTTGCAGGCTAAAAAAAAAAAAAGAATTAACCCTTTGATCCAAAATCAACATGCACGTTTTCTTTACTGGCCTACATACTTGCTGTGATACTAGTTGAGAGAATTTGTTTAAATATGAAGACAATTCATATTAGGTGATCATTTTCCTCATTCTCATAAACTGTATGTTGTGAGCATGCAGTCACGTGGTAAGGAGATGTTCGTCAAGGGTCCCTATTGGGGCTTAAAGGCGGGGTTATTTCGTGTGTATTCCATCTTGGATTATCCATGATTTATAGGATGGAGGTCACTTTCTACTTGCCCGATAATTGTAATACATTCTTGGAATGAAGACTTTTACAGCTCATCATGAAAAGAAAAAGACCTGAAGGATTGCTTTAATCTCGGTGGCGCATATCGAACAAATTGGAGAGCTTGGAGGCAAGAAATTCTTGTTCGAGGACACACTTGTTTTTTCAAAGCTAAGGAGATCTGGAAAGAGCCCGGCGACTTTCGTTTAGATTTTCAAGTACTTACGGTAATTTTCTTGAAATGTTTGAAAAACTTGTTTAAAATAGCTGTGAAATTACCTTGTAGTTCCCGTTTGCTTCACTCGAGGGGAAAATTGAATGGTTTTTGCTTTCCTTGGTAAACAAGGGCTTCTTATGTGAATGAAATTTCATGTTAGTGAAGTTTTTGTTGTCCCTTCTTTTGTGTTTTTTCATTCAGGCAATTTTGATGAGCAATCTGATAACCTTGAACAACTTGACTTTAACGCAACCTCGATCCAAACGCAAAGTAGGAACGTAACGGATTTTAAGTTTTATTAATGTGAACTATTATGCATATAATAATTACTAACCTTTAATGTCCATAGTTATGTTTTAATTTCTAGCTAGAAACACGACCCCACAAGCAAGCCTTTTGCTTTAAACCAGTATCGTGCATAAATAAAGCATGTTGCTGTTGTTGTTGTTAGCTTATGTAGGCTTAAGCTTAATCTCCTTTTGAAGTTTAGTGCGTGATTTTCGTTATTTTTCTTAAATTCTTTTTCCGCATCGAGTGTATTTTATTCGAAAAGTGGAAATAAAGACTATTCTAGACTGGTTCTGTGTTGCTTTTTTCAATCTAGGTTGTTGTTCTTCGGCACCACACATTGGGTTGTTTTGACTAATTCGTAATTTATTACTCAACAACTGAAGAGTCGCTCTGTCCTCAACATTAAGTTTATAGTCTGTGTAAAGCTCTATACGTTTTTTGTTTCAGTTGTGGAATATTCTATCTTATTACATTATATTTTTAGTTTCTCCATTTGAATTGAATGACATTTCTGTCCCAATTTAGCGACTAAACCTAGAATCGCCGCTTCAGTGGGTGAGTCCAGTGTGGCATGTTTTCGTGTTCGTTTTGTTTTTAACCTCTTAGCCATCTCCGCGCTGTGTTTAGTTAAAGATCGAAATTTTCTCTATTTTGTCTGAAATGAGACACTAAAAGCTTGCTAAAATTAGTTCAGGCTGTGTTCTTGAAAGCGCCCGAACAATACTTCGCGGGCGAAAAACTTGTGCCATTTTCTCTTGATAATTTTAAGTGTGCTTGAAAGGTTCCGAGAACTTTTTTGGGTAATTTTTGTCAGTAAACTGTTTGATGCCAAATCGCAGTTTCCTCAGCGGTTCGCATGATTTCTCTTGTTGTTTTTCACCTTTTGGCGAATAACTGCACAACTAAAATTTACTGTAAATACGGGCCAGCAAGCATGAATGAGAGGTGTGGAGCTCCACTTTTAGGCCTAGCTAAATCTGTATATTATTGGTATGCAGTGTTCGAAGAAATCACTCTTTGCTGTTTGTGGTCTCTACGTATATTAATTAGAGGTTTATAGAGTCGGTTGTTGTACTTGTTTTCCGTTCAGGAAGTCAAGTCAATTCTGAAATCGCGACGCGTTTCTTTCGGGAGGTCACCATTTTCGGGATTCATTAACAACCGTACAATTTCATCGTTAATTCGGTAATGTGTAAACTATCACCCATTGCGAGAAATTGCACTAACGAGGAAAACATAAGAAAAGGAATCTGTTTGGATGCTTTCCGACTTGTTTCCAAGATCATGCAAACTGAATGTATGTTAAAATGACATTTTTAATGAGTAATAGTTTATGGGCAGTCACTACCCTTTCAAAGATAGATTTTCTGTCTTAGAAATTTATACATTGTATTCACAATTTATATACATTTTCTCAACATTGTTTTTCAAATTCTTTCCTTTCGCGTAGACGCGCACTTGTTGCAGAAGCAAAACAAAACAAAAAAAAAAAAGAAAAAAAGAAAATCACAAACTTTTCTTCCGCGAAAAAATACAAATGTTACAGTGTGTGCGAAACGGAAACATTCGAAATTCCTCACATGGGCACAACATGGTCTCCATAAATTGTTTGTGGACGCCTTATGCTTCACAATTCAGAATGTTTTAATTTCATGTCATCTTTTGACTATTCTGGACCCCACAACACATGAAACATTGCTGCAAAATGCTTCCCCGACTCAGGGTTTTCTGACACGGACGCCAAAGCTGCTTCCGCAAGCGTAGTCGCTTCCAGTTTTTTTTAATGTTGTTTCTATAGTAAATGCGTGCGCGAGCAAACGGAGAAATGTTTTGGGAAAGGACGCTTTCTAAAAAATTCGCCCGTTTGCCGGCAGGGTTTTTAAACTTTCGCTGCAAACACTTTATGTCTGCATATTCAATCAATGATCGTAGAAAGAAGACTTCGGTATGGCTGCAATCCAGTGGTGGAAGTTACAAAAAACATGAATGAACAATTTCAGTAGATCTCTGCATCAACGCAACCACGTTTACAACGGCAACCTCGATATTACGAATTAACTTTCATGCAGTCACTTTTCTCATATAAAGACCCTTTTCACCGGGTCACCCCATTCATAAGGTTCAGTTTTTTTTTCTGGCGCTGTGGTTGTCAGATTAATAGGTTTCACTGTATTTAAGTCAGTGGCAATTCTTGTTCCTGTTGTTCCTGTGGAATCCGGCGTTTCTTCTTCTCTACTTTCAAGAGCACATGGCGGAATTAGCGTTTCAAACGTACTGCCATCTGCACGCTCAAATCCAAACTTGCCCGTGGAAGAACTAATACAAACACTGTAAACCTTGCGGTGATTTCGTCCCAAAGTCGTTTGTTGATTTATGCCGAACCTGACGTTGTTTCGCCTTTTACCCGAAGTTGACTCGCCCAAGGCCTACTCGTTTCCACGACGGAGAACAACTAAACTTCGGAGCGAAACAACTTCAAGCGCTGAGCGAAACAACGTCAGATTTGGAACGAATCAACTAAGGAAAACGACTTTAGCGGGAAACAACTTTGTATGGAGATTTGGTTGGCTCAGGGGATTTTTGGAGAGCACATTTTGACCGGAAAATGATTTTGCTTTACCATGGCCATTATTCTCCTAAGGAGCCGTTCCTAGGGTCGTCACGCAACGTGTGGGAAGGAGCGTTGCGTGACGACTCTGAGAACGGCTGCGTAGGAGTCTACAGAATGTGTAAAATTCAGGGAAAGTTGCATAAAATCTAACGTTAGGCGCAACTGCTAACGTTAGACTTCGACTGTAGTGAACGTCTGACGTTAGAATTTAAGCTGGACATTACGTTATATGCAACTCTTCCCAGATCTCCTTGTGAGATGATAAAGATAGCAAATTTTAAGCTTGGAGAAGAAGTAATAAGGACGAAATATCCAGTTTGTCGCGGGCGTGGGGCAGAATAAATCTGAGTCCCCGGTGGGAATCAAACCCGTGACCTTCCATACACCAGTTGGGCGCTCTAACTACTGAGTTACTGAGCAAGGTCATACCGTGTACCACCAAATTCTTGCCGGAGTTTAATTTTGCGAATGGGCGATTTTTTGTGTTTTGCGGGAACTAATTTTTGCCATCGGGAAAAACTGGTTTTTCAGGAAGTCGCCTTCTATTTGGAAATATAACATTTTTGTTTTTTGAGTACAAAAAAAAAAACAAGCGAATACAGGTGAACAATATGCAGATGTATAGCACGTTAATCAGTTACTCGTGGAGTACCTTCAGACGATCCTTTTCTTTAAAGCTTTGTAACAGTTAAATACTTGTAGTTTATCAACTGCAATTTCATCGTTTTACTTCACAATGTTTTGCTCATAATTTCGTTTCACTTCTGAACGAAAGAGGTGTCTTAAGTAAATGGACACCAAGATGATTCTGCATTACATGTGAAAGGCCATGTTTGTATATAATTTTGATAGTGGAGGAAATTTTTGCGGAGAAAATTTTTGCGGAAAATTTTTTTCGCGTGAACTTTTTTTTGCGGATCGTGAAAAAAACCGCAAAAATTTAGTGCCATTCGGTATTTACCAGGTTCATTAGGACACGCGCTTTGCCTACTGCTAGGATTAGTAATGTCAAAAGCGTTCTGTGTGATGATAAAGGCAGACGGTAAATTTTACACTCGGTGGAGACATAAGAAAGATGATTTAGGGGAACAGGGATGGCGCAGTGGTGAGAGCGCTCACTTCCCACCAATATGGCCCAGGTTCGATTCCCGGTCCCGGTGCCCTAGGTGGGTTGAGTTTGTTGTTGGTTCTCGTCCTTGCTCAGAGAGGGTTTTCTCCGGGTATTCCGGTTTTCCGGTTTTCCCCTCTCCTCAAAAACCAACTCTTTCAAATTCCAATTAGATCTAGAGCGCACGAACACGTTTAAACGAACTTCAGAGCTCGTAAGTGTTTCGTGGGTAAATAAATCACACAATCACAGAGATGGAATACTCAGTTATTTCTTATTTCAGATTCCCTTGCTTATTCCCTGTTTGTAGGAGAATTTAGCATAAGAACAATTTCGAGATTCTTTTGTTGACCTTACCTGCCCAACCACACCCCTCCCCCTGACATTCTCTAGTGTGCCAGACAGACTGAAGATTCTCCAGTGTCTCCCGCGCAGCTGTACTGTCTCCGGACCAAGATTTTCAATTCTGATGCAGTAACGCCACTGGAACGGTAAACAGAAAAATGTGACCATAATTTAGTTTAGTAAACGCGAGACAATGCGTCCAGTGGTCTGCACCTTAAGAGTACGCGATCTGCGGGGTGGCCCCAGCTGCCTGTTTACATGTTTATTTGTTATTGCGTTACGTTTCGTATTTCATTCAAGGTGATCCTTGCGGATCATTCCCATTGCTTGTACGAATATTAATGTGAATCAAACTTCCGCTAACACAACAGTCATATGGACTTGTGAATGGGGTTACAAAGCGCTGTTCAGTTGCTGCGCGAGTATCAAAGCAGGGGTTAGTATTCTCTTCAACAATAACTTTAATCTAAACATTCTTAAAATTCTCCAAGACCCAGATGGTCGATTTATTATATGCGATATCGAAGCAGATGGGAAAATGTTGACCTTGGCCAACATCTACGCTCCTAATGACGACGATCCCGATTTCTTTCACTCTTTTTTTGATCATCTTTCCAATTTTAAATGCGACGAAGTCATAATTGGAGGTGATTTTAATTTAGTGCTAGATATTGAAAAAGATAAAAAGAATGGTATAGCCAGAACACACCAAAATGCTCTAAAGGTAGTACAAGATGCGATGGAAGATCTTGAATTATGTGATATCTGGAGAATATTTAATCCGGATACCAAAAGGTTTACCAGGCGACAGAGACAGGCAGAAATTCAATGTAGACTTGACTTCTTCTTGGTAAGCCAAACTACGCTTTGTAACTGCTCCGATGCGGATATCTTTCCAGGACTCAAAACGGACCACTCTATGATAACACTTAACCTATCCTTACATTCAAACCCAAGGGGGAATGGTTTCTGGAAACTAAATACGTTCCTCCTAACCGATACAACCTTTGTGGAGAAAATAAAAGAAACGATACAAGAAACGGCTACTGAATACAAAAATGATGAACTCGTCAACCCTGGGCTTCTGTGGGAGATGATAAAATTAAAAGTGCGTCAACAATCAATCGCTTATTCGGCATCTATAAAAAGAGCGAAAAAAAGAAAAGAGGACGAATTAGAAAAAGAAATTTCAAATTTAGAGAAACAGATCGATAGTGCAACCGGCCCTGATCCCTTGAACCAAAATGCAAATGAGAGAATGAAGGCCCTAAAAGAGGAACTTGAAAAAATCATTGAACATCGAACCAAAGGAGCCATTCTTCGGTCAAAGTCAAAGTGGTATAACGAAGGTGAAAAGAACACAAAATACTTCGATTCCTCAGCCTGGAAAAGAGACACTTTAAACAAGGAACGATAAGCCAATTAAAACTGGACGATAATACTCTTGTCACTTCAGACAAAGAAATTTTATCAGAATGTGAATCCTTTTACAAAAATCTCTATGCTTCGAAAATAGAACAACCCTCTCAATCCAATTTTTTCCAGCAAGAAAACGAAACTTCCTTAAGTTTTATGGATCAACAGGCTTGCGACGCTATCTTAACCGTAAAAGAATGCGCGGAAGCCTTAAAATGTATGGATTTAGAAAAAACACCTGGCACCGACGGTCTTCCAGCTGAATTTTATAATTTATTCTGGAATGACATTTCTACTTATTTACTCTCCGCCCTCAACTTTGCCTTCGAGTCCGGCTGCCTATCCATTTCTCAAAGGCGCGGAATCATTAAACTTATTCCAAAAAAAGACACAGAACCTTTTTTTATTAAAAATTGGCGTCCTATAACTCTGCTCAACACGGATTACAAAATCGCAGCAAAGGCCATTGCAAACCGTCTAAAGTCCGTAATTCCAAAACTTATAAATAATGATCAGACAGGCTTTATAAAAGGAAGGTTCATTGGTGAAAACATACGACTTATTGATGGCATCATCCAATACGCTGCACAACATAATGTCCCAGGTCTCCTGCTTTTTATAGATTTTGAAAAAGCCTTCGATTCACTTGAATGGTCTTTCATCCTTCGGCTTTGGTCCGTCAATTATTAAGTGGATCAAGACCTTTTACTGCAAAATTGAAAGCTGTATTCTTAACAATGGCTGGTCAAGTAACTTCTTCCAGCCTCAAAGAGGTGTTAGGCAGGGCTGTCCCCTTTCGCCATATTTATTTATTCTGGCAGCGGAGATGTTGGCAAAGACAATCCGGAGTAACAGGAGAATAAAAGGTATCTATGTAGATAAAAACGAAGTTAAGATAAGCCAATACGCGGATGATACTACTCTTATCTTAGACGGGTCAAGGGAGTCCCTTGTCGCAGCCCTACAAACTTTAGAAGATTTCAGCAAGATTTCTGGCCTCAGGCTCAATGATAGTAAAACGGAAGCTCTTTGGATCGGCTCTAGGACTGGGCAAGAAAAAATTTATTTACCAGGAAAGGACTTAAGTGGCAATGTCTGTAAGAGCGGTCCACTGCATTTCGGGTCAGAAAAAAGTTTTCCCTCAAACTTTGCCCTGTAAACCATCTTGGGTCACAAGTTATTGAAACGGGTTTCGTTTTGGGAAATACGTTAAAACGTTTTTTTTAGAGCCCACAACAGTGACAGCGGCAAAAGGCGTAAATTAACGCCAGGCCAGACACGCAAATTGCATAAGTTGGCGACCTCACTGCTTAAAAATCAAAACAGGCAGGAAAAAAGGGTTATTATTTTCAAGTTAGGAGGTCCTTCAAGGGTGTAAAGCGCATGTTAAATTTCATTTGTTTTAAACTGGAAGCTTGTGCTCTCTGAAAACTCGCAAAAGTATCCTGTCTTGCCCGGCATTTATTTCACGAGTCCAGAGCGAATCGCTCTAAATTCCTATTAAAACCTGTTAATGAGATGTCAGAGAGCACAGTTATACCTTTTTCAAGCCAATCCTTAAAAAATTGGCTTGTTATCAACCCTTATTAAAGAGTTGAACCATAAACTCTGTTCGCGAAAATTGATTTCAGAAGTTACTTGGCGCTCAAAATTGGTTTCGGCCCAGTATTCTAATATTTCCTTAAGGAAGGGATCCGTGACCTTTATCATTTTCTTTGCGTCATTAACGTCAAGGTTACCCCGGAAGAGATTTTCACAGCCATAGTTCTTGAGTTCCATATCGAAGAGGAGTTCCCATTTTCCTTTGTTGGTCGTGTCCAAGTACTTTTTTACCCAAGTTGTTTTGAGAGATTTGTTAAAAGAGCAGAGATCAATCATTTTCAGACCTCCATTTCTGGGATCGTTAATCATAACTTTTCTCCTTATTTTGTCACCTTTGCCATTCCATAGGAAATGGTAGAACATGTCGTTTATTTCTTTTATAGCATGGTGGTTAGAATGCAGCGGCGCTAATAAATAAACCAACTATGATGCGGCCAGTGTCTTAACTACGGTGATTTTTCCTAGCAGCGAAAGCCTACGGTATTGCCAGCAACTTAATAGCTTTCTAATTTGTACAGTTTTTTCTTTATAATTTAATATCATCGCCAGGTCTGGCTCGGTTGACAGCCATAGACCAAGTGCTTTTACCTTGCATTTTGGCCATTTTAAGTGGCAATGTCTGTAAGAGCGGTCCACTGCATTTCGGGTCAGAAAAAAGTTTTCCCTCAAACTTTGCCCTGTAAACCATCTTGGGTCACAAGTTATTGAAACGGGTTTCGTTTTGGGAAATACGTTAAAACGTTTTTTTTAGAGCCCACAACAGTGACAGCGGCAAAAGGCGTAAATTAACGCCAGGCCAGACACGCAAATTGCATAAGTTGGCGACCTCACTGCTTAAAAATCAAAACAGGCAGGAAAAAAGGGTTATTATTTTCAAGTTAGGAGGTCCTTCAAGGGTGTAAAGCGCATGTTAAATTTCATTTGTTTTAAACTGGAAGCTTGTGCTCTCTGAAAACTCGCAAAAGTATCCTGTCTTGCCCGGCATTTATTTCACGAGTCCAGAGCGAATCGCTCTAAATTCCTATTAAAACCTGTTAATGAGATGTCAGAGAGCACAGAAATATAAAAATACCTTGCGCTTTTAATCTTTCTTTATCACAGTGACTTCGAACTTTTGGTAGTTTTTGCGAGTATGACCGCATGCATTATGCAAATTAGTCGTTGAGCAAATGCAGATTGTGTGAGATAAATAGGTTCTAGATTTTAAGATTTCTCCATTTCAAGTCATAAATACAGAAAAGCACGCACGAATAGAAGTTTCGAACTGTTCAAATTGATAAAATAAGCGAATTACCGAGTCCTGATCTTTGGATGCTTCCGGAGAATTGCGTGACTCGCATTATGCAAATTAGGTTGTCTGCTAAACTTGGTCCGTTCCTGTAACCGTCGCAAAAAACCTTTCTAACTTTTTGGATCCCACTATTGTTTTAATTAAATATTAAAGAAATATTAAGACTACATGCACTGTAGGTAGAAATTCAGCTGGTTACAGTGTTGACTTGTATTCATGTGTCCTTTGTATACTAACTCTGTTTGCAACGAAATGGACAATTTGTAACAATGGGCTTCCACCTGGGGGCAAGGGTCCCCGGGCTGATATGGGACTTTGCTAATCGTCCATTTCAAAGTTCTTGTATTTCCAAACCGGTGGGGGATTTTTTCCTAGCAAAGTCTCCAGTATTTTAGGGGGAAGCCAAACACCCAACAAGACTTGAAGACGCCCTTCATTTTAGCCTTTGAACAGTCAGTTAGGGGCCGTCCAGTGGACGTTAAGCGGGGGTGGGGGGGGGGGGGGGTGGGGAGATTCGAGCAAATACGAAATTATTAGTTTTTCATCCTAGAAGTTCCACACAAGTCAACGTTCTCGTGTTCGCTTTATTCACAAAGAAGCATGTCAAATAAACGGCAAATAAATTTCCTCACTGGGGTCGTTTAACGTAAAAAGCCACAGAAACACAATGCACTATCGAAGAACAGTCAGATGATGAACATTACATTTCAGTGGTTTTCCGTGGTCAGATCTACTTTTATAGTGGACATCTTTGGACAAGAAACGTGTTGAAACAAAATGGCGGCTATATTCTCTTCTTCCTCGCAAAAGAATATGCCGAAACTCGAAACTTATCGATCACACGAATTTCAGACGAGAATTGAGAAGAAGGCGTTTAAAACGTGGCGGCCTGTTGGTGTTCTACCCTCACCGGCCTACGATCCTTTTTTTTCCCGTAGAAAGCCGTGCAAAGTCACAAAGTGGACATAACTTTTAGATGTCTTAGCAAAACAGGTTCGAGGAACTGTCGGTCTTTTTAAATACTCTAAAGCACATCTACAAATAACGTTTCAGTTGTTTTACACATCAGTAGTCTCGCAAACTGCGTTCATCAGACTATTAAACGTCGTTCCAGACGACGTCGAGAAGGTGAAAATTCTAAGTGGACGTTAAGGAGGGGTGGGGGTGGGGGGGGGTAGGGGTCCGACCTTAACGTCCAGTGGACGTTAAGCGGGGAACTTGTGAATACTTGTTGACGGCCCTTTAGTTAGCCAACGCTCGAGACCGTAAACTGTCTGTTGAAAAACAATTTTTTTTGGTCCCAAATAGTTTTTCAAATTCTGTCCCATTACAACTGCATATGCATAGGCAAATGATAATAAAGAACATACTATGATCATGGCTCATTTACTGCATGCCTTTAAACACTACGCACTTAACTTCACGAAAGCTTAGTCCTACTTAACTTACGCGCTTCATTTAAGCTCTTTGAACAGTTCTTTTTTCTCTCCTGAATTCTCCGCAAGTTGTTCTACTGTCCTGTTCATAGAATTATTTAACAGAAGGTCTATTTCTTGCACACACAAAAAATAAAAAATAATCGACGGACTTTAACACACACATTCTCGTTCTTCCCCGCATTCTTTTCTTCAATCGAGCGAAAACACAACTTGCTTCCAAGCTCCTCTCGCCTTGCTAGAAGCAAAGTCCCCACATTTTCCCCGCGAGTTGGGGCGTCATTTGAATTTGTTGCAAAGTTCCCACAAAGTCCCTGATTCCCATACATATGGCCCAGGTTCCCCCCCCCCCCTACCTCGGGAGAAGCTGATGACAAGTGCATCGTTCTCTTCTGGTGGATAAAATTGAATCTTTACTTTTTTTGTAGTCTGGTTTTGATTTTTTTATACCTACGTTTTGCTCTTTTGATCTTCCTTTGTCAAGGGGCTTTTCAAGCACTTTATTTTGTTTATACAAACGCTTGAGCAAACTTACCTCGAATTATATAAAATGCCAATGTTTGAATGCTTTGGGGTAAAATGTGACGAAAAGTATGCAAATTGCATTTTTTGTCAAACGTTGAACGAGATTATTATTATATGAGAGAACTGTAACTTTTTGGATCTCTCTTTCGTCGATGTATATTCGAAACGGCTAAAGCCGCGTCTTGATCGGTTCCTTTTTCATTGATAGTTAGATGGCCTTTCTTTATAAAAACAACGTTCTGGTTCCTTTTTTTCTTTTAATCAAAAGAATTCAATATCATTGTATATTTTGATATAAACAAGCTTCAACAACGAAAACAAAAAAGCCTAATTTAGCATCATTCTGCATCACGCGTTTTGATTTCTTGACCAAATTTAAATAAGATCACTACTTTTCTCATTAACGACCTAGCTCTTAATGAACTGGAGGCTTCTTGGAACCGTGCTAACTTCGGGTGGAGGCACATCCCAGACGACGGTGCAATCGCTCAACTTTTCGAGCTACTTAATCGCACTCGGGTGAAGGTGTTTATTAAATTCTCGACTTAAACAAAGAACTACTTTCCTTTGAACAACTTACTTGAACCATGCTCATTTCGTTTGAATTCTTTGGATTATAAGGCATCATCGCTTAATTAAGCGATCATGTTCTGGGTGCGGGAAAAGCCTAGATGTGACCTTTGTACTCCCAGGGCTTTTCCCGCCCTTAGGACATCACCGAGCGAAGAATGGTACTAGCTTATGTACAAACCCTTTTTCTTGTGTTGAGTACTGTTGACGTACCCAGATGAAAAATTGTCTGACAAGCATTTATTAATAATGTTGGAGGTTACTATTTAACTGGAAAACCATAATTTCTAGTAATTTTTGGCCACTTCAGGCCTGAGCCTGAAAATACCATAAAAGCTAAGGCTTCGTGGTTGTTCCTGCGATTCTGATATTGTATTTATTCGCTTATTATTCGCATTGTACAATAAATGCAATAAAACAGATTGAAAGAACAAAACGAATCAGAGCACTGTTTTTATATTTAAAAAAGGCTATCTGACTATCCCTGAAAGAGGAGCCCACCAAGACGTAGCTTCAGCCGTTTCAAATCAAACAAGAAGTTACAAGTTTCTTTACATAATCTGATTTTACATTTGGCAGAAAATATAGTTTGCATAATTTTCGTCACATTTTGCCCCAAAGCATCCAAATATTGGCACTGTATTTTTACTTCGTTTGCTCAACGCAAACAACCTAGTTTGTCTCAAGCGTTTGTATAAACAAAGCAAAGCGCTTGACAAAATCCCCGGGACAAAAGCACCAAAAGTTCGTAGGCGCTGTGGAAAAGGAAGATCAAAAGAGCAAAATGTAGGCATAAAAAATCAATACCAGACAACGAAAAAGCAGAGATTCATTTTTACCCACCAGAACAGAATAATTGTTACAAGTTGTCCATTTCAAACAGAGTTATACAAGTCAGTACTGTAACTAGCTGAATTCATCATCAAGGGTTTCTACCTAAATTGCATGAAGTCTTAACATTTCTTTACTGTTCAATTAAAAAACCAGAGGGATCCAAAAAATTAGAAAGGTTTCTTTGCGACGGTTACAAGAACGGACCAAGTTAAGCAGACAGCCTAATTTGCATAATGCAAGTCACGCACTTCTTCGGAAGCATCCAAAGATCAGGACTCGGTAATTGGCTAATTTTATCAATTTGAACAGTTCGAAACTTGTATTTGTGTATGCTTTCCTGTATTTATGACATGAAATGGAGAAATCGTAAAATCTAGAACCTATTTATTTTAACACAATCTGAATTTGCTCAACAACCTAATTTGCATAATGCATCATATTCGACAAAAATCACCAGAAGTTCGAAGTCACTGTGGTGAAGGAAGATAAAAAGCGCAAGGTATTTTTATATTTCTGTGCTCTCTGACATCTCATTAACAGGATTCAATAGGAATTTAGAGCGACTCGGTCTGGACTTGTGAAATAAATGCCGGAGAAGACAGGGTACTTTTGGGAGTTTTCAGAGAGCGCTCAGACGTGAGTTAATATGTTAATTATCACGAACTTCCAGTTTAAAACAAATGAAATTTAACATGCGCTTTACACCTTTGAAGGACCTCTTAACTTAAAAATAATAACACTTTTTTCCTGCCTGTTTTGGTTTTTAACTAGTGAGGTCGCCAACTTACGCAATTTGCGTGTCTGGCCTGGCGTTAATTTACGCCTTTTGCCGCTGTCACTGTTGTGGGCTCTAAAAAAAACGTTTTAACGTATTTCCCAAAACGAAACCCGTTTCAATAACTTGTGACCCAAGATGGTTTACAGGGCAAAGTTTGAGGGAAAACTTTTTTCTGACCCGAAATGCAGTGGACCGCTCTTACAGACATTGCCACTTAAAATGGCCAAAATGCAAGGTAAAAGCACTTGGTCTATGGCTGTCAACCGAGCCAGACCTGGCGATGATATTAAATTATAAAGAAAAAACTGTACAAATTAGAAAGCTATTAAGTTGCTGGCAATACCGTAGGCTTTCGCTGCTAGGAAAAATCACCGTAGTTAAGACACTGGCCGCATCATAGTTGGTTTATTTATTAGCGCCGCTGCATTCTAACCACCATGCTATAAAAGAAATAAACGACATGTTCTACCATTTCCTATGGAATGGCAAAGGTGACAAAATAAGGAGAAAAGTTATGATTAACGATCCCAGAAATGGAGGTCTGAAAATGATTGATCTCTGCTCTTTTAACAAATCTCTCAAAACAACTTGGGTAAAAAAGTACTTGGACACGACCAACAAAGGAAAATGGGAACTCCTCTTCGATATGGAACTCAAGAACTATGGCTGTGAAAATCTCTTCCGGGGTAACCTTGACGTTAATGACACAAAGAAAATGATAAAGGTCACGGATCCCTTCCTTAAGGAAATATTAGAATACTGGGCCGAAACCAATTTTGAGCGCCAAGTAACTTCTGAAATCAATTTTCGCGAACAGAGTTTATGGTTCAACTCTTTAATAAGGGTTGATAACAAGCCAATTTTTTAAGGATTGGCTTGAAAAAGGTATAACAAAAGTTAAACACCTTCAAAGGACGGAAAACAACGGATTTCTGTCCCTTAATGCTCTTGCGTCAAAGTATGACATAAAATTACGTCCTCTTAGTTTCTATGGCTTATTATCAGCTGTAAAGTCCCTTCGAAAAACCGCTACTGGAGCTGTTGAGATTAGAGGAGGCAACTCTGAAACACTCCGCGATAAGATTATAAAAAGTCAAAGACCATGCCCGATAATTTACAAAAAGCTAATCAGTACAAAAGGTCTAACCCCGAGCAACAGCCAAAACAAATGGTTTCAGGATTGCAATTTTTTAGATGAAAAAACTACTTTCAACTGGGAACAAGCGTACCTCATGGTTCCAAGTTGTACTAAAAGCACCAAACTGATCGAGTTCCAGTTTAAACTTTTGCATAGATCCATACCAACTAACAAGTTCCTTTTTAAAATAGGAAGAAAGGAAAACGAAAATTGCACTTTTTGTCACAGCGCCTCAGAGTCATTAATCCGGCCACCTTTTTTGGTCATGTCACGTTACATCCTCCTTTTGGAAAAGAGTGATTGACTGGCTTCAAGACAACCTCTCGATAACAGGCGAATTCACTCTATTGAATACTACAGCTTTGGGCCTGAGGCCGGATCCTCATTCTAAATATTCACTTCAATTAAACAATATCTTGTTGCTAGCGCGGTATCATATATGGCAAGCCCGAGATTAGAGGAAACCTCACCAAATTTCACATCTTTTCTACGTCTTGTTAAATCAAGATATGTATTAGAGACAAAAGCGGGTGACACAAAAAAATGGATTCCTTTTGCAGAATGTTTATAAAGAGTTTATCTCCTGTCCCCCTGACTAAAGGAAACCTGTAAACACCCTTGTACTCATATATAGAAAATATTGTTTAAGTATATTTTGTATATGTATGTAACTATGGCAAACCCAAATAACTTTCAAAATGTTACTTCCCCTCCCCTCGACTGACTAACTCTTTGTAATTTTGGTAATGCACCTAAACCATTGTAATTAGGATCACTTACTTTTTACTCTGCTGTATTGTTTAGTTACGTGCTTTAGTGTTTGTACTGTATGCGTTGTTTTCTTTTTTGTGCTTGCAAGTAATTAATAAAAAAAAAAGTGAGTCAAACTCATTTCTTTTGTACACGAACAAGCAATGACTGACATAATTCCGACCAGTCTTTTCCCCGCAAATGACCCTAAAAGCTCATAGCAAAACAACCATGTAGTTAAATATGCCGGTTGTAAGCCATCCGGACTGTAATCTTTCTCCCGCCCCCCCCAAACTCCACTGGCTACATGCCCATCAACCAGTTAAAAGTCTCAACTTGCTTCTTACCAGCTTATTCTCAAACATTTTTATGTACTGTTTATAACAAACAGTACCCCCTCGCCCCATCCTCGTTAGAAGCCCTGTTCCCCTGATTTATAGGGGCAACCACTTGAACTTGAAATTGTATAAGCCCATCGCTTACATTTACCGGCATTATGGCAACCGGCATTACGGCATATTTTGGAAGCACCGCAAAAAAAAAAAAAGAAAAAAACCTGATGATGAATATGTGAATAAAATCACATAAAAGTTATTAAACTGCAGGTATTGAATTAATTGAAAAATGATTATCGCATTATCGCAGTGTGTTCCCAATTTTACGTTATGCAGTTGCAGATACGTTTTTCATGGCTCAAAGATGGTAGCCACAACCTCTGCTTTTGTTGATTCATTCATTCCTATTCTTTACTGTAGGGACAATACATAATTAAAATAGCTACATATGTGCAAAACATACAACGCTGTACAGTTGAATGGGGCAACACAGTTTGAATGTAAAGGCTACATGCCTTTACCATCCAGAATTCTCAGAATACTGAAAGCACCTATTAGTGAAGTGGGCTCCCTGCTAAAATATTATTATTATTATTATTATTATTATTATTATTATCATTATTATTATTATTATTATTATTATAGAATGACGGGCACAGATTTCCTGATTTCATAACCACAGTGCTTCACTCTAGCTGGCCTTCAGTTGGCAGAGGAGCTCTGAAATTCAGTGTTGTTGGAAATAGAATGGATACATACCCAGTAGTCCTGTGACGGAAGAGTGCTCTGATAACGCAAAAGAAAACAACCCCATTACTTATCTGATGAATGAATGCTCAAAGCACTTAGTACAAACTTTGAACCTTTGAGAAGGTACTTATTCAGAGAGGGCATTTAATCTTGATGTCAGGAAATTATTTTTGTGAGTTTAGTTTGGAATTGAATTCAACATATTTTACTGCAATTCAAACCACGCTATCTGGTTGGTTCATTCGCTGCTGTTGTTTGCTCGTTTTAACCCTTTAAGCCCCAATAGTGATCAGCATCAAATTTCTCCTCATCATACCAGTGCATTATAACACATACAGGTCATGAGAATTTGGCAAATGATCGCCAAAGATGAACTGTCTTGATGTTTAAACAGGTTCTTCCAATTGGTGATCAACAAAGCAATGAAGACCTGAGTAAGGAGAATTTGTATAATGATGTTGGGGCTTTAAGGGTCAAGGCCACTCATTTGGTCACGTACTTGCTTTCATCCTCGAGCTTCGTTTATTCACAAACTCATAAATAACCATACCGATCATAACATCCGAAGAACAAGTATACTAACCAGTCCGACGAGATAAGTATCCCTTGAGTTTTAATAATTATCAACGATAGCATACAACTGATGATTGATTGAAATTTGGAGTACACCTGTACACGTACCTTTGTTCCCATGTAGAATGGCATGACAGTGATCCTTATGTTAGAAGTTGTTTCTCTGTGTACATCTGTTAATTCAAACCATTTGTGGTTCTTTTCCTGCCACAACTGGAGTGCTTCCAGAGGGGCAAACGGTGGTACTATAACAGGAAGATGTAAAGAAACAAAGTAAGTTTCACTAGTTACAGCTAAAAAAGTCTGAAAATACTACGGAAACACTTTGTTTTGCATACATTTAGTCAAAGATGCAAACTGTTTTTTTCAAAAGAAGGGATTGTTACATGTACTTCGTTTCCAGACCTTGCAAAGTTATACTGTCTCACAGATGGTATAAATCGTCCTGCTAAATGCCACTGACAGCAAATCAGTGTGTGATGTCAGCTGCCGTACAAATTGTTGACTATCAATGCTAAGTCTACTGTTAAATAGCATTCTGCCAGTCATTTAAAAAAGCGCCTTCTATCTCTTGTGTTTTAACAAGAAATGCCTGCTCTGAAAATAATCCTTTTCCTTCCCAATTTCTCATGACCTGTGTTCACACCTGTTTGAGGGTGTCTTTGGTACCAATTAGCAGATCAGAACAGAAGCAACTGCTATGCTGAGCAGACATTCCAGAAGAAGGAAAATTTGAGGACGGCAAGGATTGTCTGCACAGGGAATAACTTTGGATATTCTAACAGCACAATCTCTCATAATGTCAAGCAGAATTAATCGATGAAAACATACCTGCCAACCTTATGAAATCAGAAATAGGGATCACCCCCCCCCCCCCCCCCCACCACCACCCCAGTCCTGGGGTAGTGCCCTGCCCCCAGCACTGAGCAGGGTCCAGGATTTTTCCATTAGAAATTAAAAATTCTTCCATTAAAAAAAATTGCCTGTACTGTTCTGTTTTAGCATTAGAATTCTCAGGTGTTGTTTAGTGGTCTCAAGAAATACATGTATTGCACAAAACAATGGGATTTAGAAGAGGCAAGACCAATCTTTAGCAACCCAGATCCAAAATTTTTTTTCCTCCTTTTTAGGTTTTGAAACTCAAAAATCAGGACAATTCCGATTAAGTCAGGATGGTTGGCAGGTTTGTGAAAACAATGGCATATCAGTACCGAATGACATCACTGAGTAATGGATGAGTAATCATCAGGTAACAAACTTCTTATTCATCAATGTAATAATTATTGATGGATTATTAATCTCAGATTGTCATGATTGGTAACTGATATTGACTACTCAATTAGTTCATCTTGGGGTCACTAATGACTTTATAAATACATGTTTGTTATTCCAAATTGTTTCAAAACAAAGAAACTATAAATTTAACATGAATTTTTATACCTCTCCCTGGCTTGGGATACAGGAATCTGTCAAAGAGTTCGTGGTGGATTCGACGAGAAAATGCATCTGAAATCATGTAAGGAAGAAGGTCTTCTTGAGAAATGTAATCCAGACCTATAAAAACAAAATTGATATAGTCTATAAATATAAGCTAACATGAACCAAAAATAATTGAATTACATGTCACTGTTTACTTCCCACCCCCTATAAGCAATAACCACAATAAAGGCTGTAACCTTTGTCACAAATACTGTAAAAGAGAGTACATGTATCAGTGCACTTGTTTTCCAAAAAGCTTGTTCAAAATGGGAGTTGCAACCCCTTTTTATTTCAATAACACAGCCACCATGTGCCCTAAAGTGACAAATTAAATTCAGGGTTTAACTTGAAGGAGTTTCAAGAGCCCTAAACCTTAGTCATTCAGGACTTGACCATCACAAAAATGTATTTTTTGTTGCACAAATTATTACTGTCATTGTATACATCCTCCCTTCCAACTAACAAGGTTTTCCAGGAGTACTAAGAAAAAACAATTTTCTGGGAGTTTTCCAAGATTCTTGCAAGAAATTCTAAATTTCTAGGAATCCCAAGGCCTATTTTACAGTGTTGTTATTGATTTAAAACAGTTTACAACAAACTGTTTACAATAGACTCGAAATTATCTCACAGACGATAAACAAGGCTGACTCTGTAAATGGTTTGAACCCAGGAGCCATAATTACTGGTATCATAAGTTGGTGAGGTTTGATCGTGCAGGTGATTGTAGTCCTCAAACAGTCTGTCTCAGGACTACACTTACCTAGATGATCATTAGCAATACAACAACAAGAAAAACAAGAGATCGTTCTGAGGGTGTAACATAATGGACAGCTTCCTGATTATAAGTTTACATGTATAAGGAAGTCTGGGAATAATGTGTGCTTCCAGAAAATATCCATACCTACCCCACAGATGGTAACTGGAAATTCCAAAGGAGTTGGGGGGGGGGGGGTCTCAAAAGCCAAAGTTTTTAAAGGAAAATATGAAGCTAAACTGGAATTTCCAGAGGGGTGGGCTTCAAAACAAAAAAACATCCATGGGGGAGGTATGGATATTCTTTGGAACAACACAATGTTAAAATGCTTTGCTTGCCTGGAATAGAGTACATTACATTGTCACTTTCATATCCAAGAAATGTAACAATCTCTGGCTGAGCTCTCTGAAATACAGATTGAAAATATGGCACTTGGAACCTTGTTACAGTGCAACTAAGAAAACCATGAACACTAGAATTATTTCTGGAAGTTTTGCTGTGTTGGGAAAGAAAACCAATCAGATTTGAGATGAATAAACCACACACCATAACAGTAATAATTATTGTTTGTTTTTGTGGCTTATGGTTAATTTTCATGTAGTTTTATCGTTTGTCTTATTGGTTGCGGCACAGTGGTTATTCCAGAAATAATTCTTACTGTTTGTGGCTTTCTTAGTCACACTGTAATCCAACTGGCCACAGGACCATCAAATTTTGGTTGTATTCATGAGCCATGGTCAAACTACATGTAACAATAATAATAATTATCATTAACTGAAGTGTTCACAAACAGAGCCAAGATTAAGTGGGGGTAACAACATTTTAAAACAGTTGAAACGAAGTCATTAAGCAGCATTTCCCAACACTTTTTATATAATTTATTGTTTAATTCGAAATGGCGAGAATCAATAAAGTGCGCCTGTTTTTATCTCCAATGCAAACATGAATTTCACCCACCCCTTAAAATACAAGAGTGAACAATAAAATAACCGCATGGAATTCCATGGAACTCTGTGGAATTCGATGGAAAATTTTCCATGGAATTCTGTCTGGTATTGGGACATGGAATTGCATGAAAACATTTCCATGGAATTCTATGGAGTTCCACAGAAACTAAATTCCATGGAATTCTGTCTGGTATTGGGACATGGAATTCCATAAAAGCTCAACTCCATGGAATTCTGTCTGGCATTGGGACTTCAAAGTCCATGAAAAAGTATCCATGGAATTCCATCGAAAACTACAGTACATGTAGTCTTTAAGGAACTTAGGACTACCAGTATACAAATCTTTTTACAACCTTTAATCTCTACAGAATTGGATAAGGATTTTATAACATATCAAATTCGTACTGTCAATAATAAAAGAATGCTTGAAGCATGAAGCTTGAAGTCTACACCCTATAATACTTATTTGACAAGCATACATTCAAGTGAACAAATTATTGTAAAATTACAGTATGTCAAAAATCTTATGCAAATACTGAATGACATTCTCAGTGCACACACATTTAAGTTGTTATTTGACATTTTCAGAGGCAGAAGTATTGCATTCTGTGTAGTTCATGCCCAGCAAGAAAAAGGAAAATTCTCTCTTTACAAGCCCAGGGGGTGGGGGGGGGGGGGCTCCAATATGAAATTGACGGGGCTGCTCATCGGAAAAGTATAATTAACACCCTAAAGGAGACCAATCTGGTTGGGCTCCGGCTTTATTTAAAACAGACAACTAAATAAGAGCTATAGAGATGTTACAGTCAACGCGCTTCACGCCTGAACACTCAACTTCAAATATTCATTGATTAGTTCATTGTTCGATTTAGTTATTCGAAATTTTTCATGTAGTTTCGTATAATAATTCAAACTTTCCGCCCAGGAACTGAAAAGTTAGTTTTTGTACCGTATTAAATTAGCTCAATTTTCCATGTCACGCGTGATATTTTTATTATTTTTAAGCCCGGCGCAAAAAAAGAAGAAAAAAAAACATGAGAACGTAAAGCCGACAAAAATAACCCGTTAAGAGAAAATCCACAACAGTAATCCTTAGAAGTAAAATCCAAAGGAGTCATTAATTTTAACATGGCACTTATTCTTTGGCTGGAGGTTTTGGAAACACGGATAAAATATAAAAAACAACCACCACAATTCAGGTAACGGTTTTCGCTGTGGTGTACATGGGTCTGCACATGCTCAGGTCCAAATGGCAAGAAATTCGCACGAGGGCTTTTATGATCCTGGTAAATCTTTGCCTTCTAATGCAAGGAACGAGTAAACCTTTGGCTTCTAATGCAAGCAATGAGTAAACCTTTGCCTTCTAATGCAAGGAAAGATATCGCCAACCTTTCAATGCTGGATCGGGGTTGTTTTATTTCACGGAACACGAGAGTGACAAAAGGAGCTGTTCATAAAATCGTCCGACACTATTCAGTCCAAGTGACGACTCAACCGTTTTCTTGTGGAGGAAAAGATCCTTGATAACGGATGACATCCCCGAAGTAATTATTGATTAGCACTTCTTCCGAGTACGGCGTGTTGATGATTTCTGATGTTATATGTGAACTTTCGAAGAATCGATTTCGTTAATTGAAAAAAATCCTTATCTTTCAATCTACCTGCAAGAATACTTATAATCCAATGAAGAAAGGAATGCGCACGTGAAGAATGCAATCTTCATTCCACGATCGTTCATGCGTGAAGCGCGTTGACTGTAATTGCGCTGATGATGTCTTCTATGAGTAAATTGTAACAACTACGATTTCTGTGCTGCTCTAGACCCTAAGCGATACATGTACCTGTGTGGGTAAAAATATTGGCTTTCCATCCTCAACACCCTAAGTGAGACCAAAATCTGCAATTTACAACCCTAAGCGAGACGACGAGCATCCCCGTCACTTTCATATGGGAGTCCCCCCCCCCCCCGCCCGGGTTCAAAGTGAAGGGACAGATCTCTCTGTACTGCTTTTATAAGCTACATGTATAATAGTATTCTTAAAATAGTCTCTATGAAAGAGAAGAATATTTTCACTCAATATTGTTGCGTCAATCTTCAAATTGTATAAACTCTTCATGTTTAAATACAACCGATTTATGGCAATTCCGAGACTGCAGAATGTATATAAACAATAATTACAGCCATAAAATGTCAAACAACTGAAAACGCAAAAATGATACAGGCATACCGTGATCAATTAATTCCACTTGATCGATTTGCTCCGCTAACCGTTTGTATCCCAAAGGTTACATCAACTGAGGCTATTCACTTAACTTCAGAGGTGATTTAAATTCTAATTTGCCATGGAGTTACAACCTTTATGTTACGAAACGTTCACATTTCCAAAGTAAGCAGAATTAAACAGTAAAGCGAACCATCGTTGCTCCAGTGTTGCTCACAACTTCGAATTCATCTGTTCATTTTCATCCAAAAATCCACATGCAAGGCTCCAAAACATTTTTCGGCACATATACTAATCCAAAAGCTACAATTGTCCATCTTTGTTTCAACCTAAAAGATGCTTTTGGACCTCAAACCATACACAGATGCTTGATAAACGAATGTTGCAACCGCCTTTTCAAAATGGCGCCTGTACTAATAATAATAATAATATAAAGGTCACATGACTCAAATGATAACTGCTGGCCACTGAATGCAGGCGCATTGGTTTGGGATCTTATCATTTACACAAGAACAACAAAACAAGAACTACAAAACGTTTGATGTGAGTGGATAAATTACCACAAAATATTTATTTTACTTCAAATAAAAAAAAAATGCTCATAATATTATTAAAAAATGTTTTTAATGATCTCAACCAGAATGATTTGCATGGTAACAGTAAACTAATGTATTTTTGTCTATTTAGCTGATCACAGGTCTTCAGGAAGCTCTCCTCTCAATAACTATACCTTGACATATAAAGATAAATCGGCCTTCTTTGAATAATTTGTGTTGATATTTCACTCTTTGATGTTCATTAAATAATTGTGTCACATTCCATGAAACTCAGTATTTAAAGCTCCCATGGAGTGTCCACGCAAGTCCACGAGATTTCCATGGAACTCCATAGAACTCCATGGAGTGTCAATGGAACCCTACAGAATTCCATGGAGCTCATGTGGAAATGCATGGGGCTTCCATGGAATTACATAGAATTCCACAGAAGTCCATGGAACTCCACCGAATTCCATGGGGTTATTTTACACGGGTAAATAATAAATAAAATAATCTCTCTTGCCAACGATCTCCCTTATAACACTTTATTTACCAGCGCACCAAATTGTCGATGGCAGAAAACGGGTAAAAATTTCCAGCTTTCTTAAATTAGCGTTCGCCGACGGCCCTACTCACGGTTCCGAGAAGCTGACAAACATATAGACTGGGTTCCGAAACGACACCTGCCTTTCGTTTGAACAGGTCGGCAAAGCTCAAACCGAATATCCTCAAAAATGTTGTTTGTTGTACTTAGTAGTTCTTTATTCTGTTCGAAGAACTGAATCCAACAACCTTTTTCCTTTTAGATTTCGCGTTCTTCCCCCGCCGTTAATTCAGCTGCCGTCAATTGCCAAGATGTCAAACTTTCCGTGCCGCCTAATAAGCCAGCACTTCCTGACATCAAGTGTCACATGCATAGGCTTCACGAGAACCTGGGTCAGTTTTCAACCCTGGCATTCATGGCCGGAGACAAGCTTGGACCAATTCCAGATTGCTTGTCTTATGAAGGTAAAACCACTTAGCAATAAAATAAAGTCAGAAAGAAAAATGGTTGGACATGAAACTGTAGATAAAACTTCAGAGTGGAAACCATAGACTCAGCTTCCTCTGTTTGCGTGGTGCCCTGTGCAGTTACAATGGTTTTTTTTTTCAAACTAATTTGGGACCTTCAAAACTAGTCAATATTGAAATAAAATCAATCAAATTACTGCCAGATTGTTTGACTTGTTGTTCTGTCTTTACTTTCGCGATGTGAGTATTTTCAAAATAACAGTTATAATTATAAACATCACTTTCGCGAGCCTCAAGTCGCGAAAGTAAACACAGACGAACAAAGCAAAAGAACAAGGCGGTGATTTTCAGAGTTTTTATGTAATTTTGATCAGTTTTGAAAGACCTAAATTGCGTCTTAGGTTAACTTGCTAGTTTGATTAGTAGTTTGATTGGTTTTATGCTTACGAGTCGAGTCCGTTTCACGCCGATATACTTATAGACTTTAAATTAATTTTACCATGTACAGAATCCATATTTTGAACCAAAATGTTTTATTTCCCTTTTTTCTTTGTTAGGCTATCATAAGTATATGGCTTTTATATAGTCAACATGACTTCCGAAGAGTATATCCGAGATGTTGAAAGCCTGGGTGCTGAGTAAGTGTTCTTTAATTGTTTGAATTTTAGCAAAGAAGTCATCTCAGTCACATTTTCATATGCTCAGAACTTTATCTATTGGACCCACTTTCTAGGCCTCCCCTGAATACAAAGGCCTGTTAAATTACCGATGAGGTTGCTGGGATTCTGTCTCCGACCCGAAGCACACTTTAACTTCCCGATACAGTTTGCGAATCCAAGTTTTTAAAACTTTTGCAACAAAAAGGTACAATAAATCCGTGCTAGCTATCAAGAAACGATAAAGGAATTAAGATAAAGCGGCAAAATTTGAGAAACGGGTGCCTTAAATCTATCCCCGTCCGCCTTGATTTACTTTTCTGTATAAGCAAATCTTATTCCTGCGTCTATTTTTTCATTTTGTCTTTGTCTGTACGCAGCTGTATCCTTGTCGCAGTACGAAATCTGACAGCTGGCGAGAGATTCATTATTATCTACAGAAGCAAGAATGGGGGCCCGGCGTACCCGCCCGATGTCACCATGTATGCACGGCTAGTTTGATGACCTTGCTACGCAGCAAGTCAGTCAAAAGTATTGTCGCAGTTGCCATTTGAGTATAAGGAAGTGAGGTTTTGTGACAAATTGCTTTTGCGTTTCCCATTCCCATTCAATCGTAATCCCAATCCTAATCCAATACCAATTTTAATGTCAAATTCAATTTTTGATTTCAGCTTCATTTTCGAATGCAATTGGGTTTCCAATTCCAATCTCAATCTTAATCCCAATCCTAATCCAATACCAATTCTAATTTCAAATTCAATTTCAGTTTCACATTCAACTGCAATTGCGTTTACAATTTCAATTCTAATCTCAATCCCGATCCCGGTCCTCAGATTCAAAACCAATTCTAATTTCCAATCAATTTTGCATTTCAGTTTCATCTTCAAATGAAATTGGGTATTCATTTCCAATTCTAATCTCAATCCCAATCCTAATCCAATACCAATTGTAATCTCAAATTCAACTTCAGTTTCACCTTAAACTGCAATTGTGCTTCCAATTCCAATTCTAATTTCAATCCCGATCTTAGTGCTAATCCAAAACCAATTCTAATTTCAAATTCAAATTTTAAATTTCCGATGCAGATTCAGTTTCATCTTCACCTTCAACCTCAATTTCAATTCCAGTTCCCTATTAAGAAAAGAGAGTTTGGTGGATGGAGTCTTTAAATGAACATTAATATATGAAATTCATATATTAATTAGCCCCCATTTTGGGGGCTAAAACAGAACTTCTGAATTTACAGTGCGTAGAGATGTTCGTGTACACATATCATGGCAGACCTGCCTCTTTGGGGCCGGGCACGAATATGGAAGCTACGCGGGCTCGATTTATTTTAGGCGCATACTATCACAGTTTGCATAAACAGAAAGCAGTCTTAATTTTAGCTCGCACGCAATTTTTGTTGACAGTGAGACTGCGATGGGTAAGCTTAACTGAATTTGCGAAATTAACAGGTACGTAAAAACAATCATTACACTGATTGCGAATGTGAGCGATTTCGTTGGATAGATTGTAGCCTTCTCGTGTGGAAAACAATCTCATTTTGTTTCCAAGCATTATCACATTTCACATTTCCTCTTATGTTCACCAGTAGGAATTAGTAAAGGTCTGAAAACTAAAATAGCTTGAAAATCAAATCGCTATCGAATTTAAGTTTTTGACCTCTTTAGGAAATCGGATGTCTGCGATTGTTGTTCCGGCTTAGTTCAAACTAATGCGGTATTTTTTTTCAGCATTATTTTGTATCAGTAGAAAGTAAAGGTTTAGGAGTTGATCCCCAGACTGAAACGTTAGAATCACACTGTACAGAAAAATACAGTACTAAAGTAAAGTACTCAACGGTTGAATACCTATGATTTGAATGGCCACACTTTAGGATTTAATCCAGAGATCAAACGTTAGAACCAAGGGACATAATTTTGTCTCATTCTTTTTTCTTTCAGGATTTCTTGCAGAAATTAAGCTTCACTAAATTACTTTCTTCTGTGTAATTAATTATTGTATAGGCTGCTAGTTTCTCTTGTTATCCTTTCTGCCTTAAAATAACAGAGCACTCCAGTTTGTCTGTACATAGTCTTGTGTTTTACCTTATGCGTCACTGAATCTTGAGACTAAAACATAATCCAATTCAAACAATTCAAACGAGTTTTTTTTAGATCTTTTGATAATGCCATAAAACTATACACTCCTCCTGGGGCTAATTTTCTTCTTACGACCACTTCAAGATGGCGGCCAATTTACGTCTTTACAAGGAAAAAAAAATTAAAAATTTTCACATCATTTTGTTTCAATTATTCGAACCCCTTTCTATGCTGCGTCTCTAAATTTACACTTTATCGAAAAATTAACGCCTCGAAGTAGAGTTTTTAATGTGTATGTTGTAGAATCTTGGTATTATGAGAACACTGATCGTTTTCCAATATTATTAGAAACCCAAATATACTCCTTAACATGAACTGTGACATATTACTGAGGCCAAAGAGTAGAAAAGTTGTTAATTTTAAATGCTAGACGTTCTTTGACCCCACGAAAGTAAAATGTCGTTTAAGGTATTAAAAAATTCAAATGTTCGCCATCTTGAAGTGCACGTCAAAAGAAAAGTAGCCCTTCTTGGCCCATCGACATAAGCTCTGGAAGCACATATTTAAATTGTATATATTTGAGATGACAATGTCTGTATCTGGAAGAGGAATTCCATATGGAAGTGACCGGGGTGCTTTTTTGTCTGAAATTTTGAAAGACACTTTGAAAGGAAACCTTAATCTCTTTTTATGGGAGTGATTTGAATAAGAGGTACCAGTTCTAACAAGTAGTGAGATTTCGAGTCATTTTTAAATCTTTTACCTCAGTAGGAGACACTAGACCGTTCGCGGTGATAAGTTTAGATTTGAACACCCTAAGTGGTAGCAAGCCACGAGTTTTTACCCCTAAACGATGCAGTAAGTACCTCCGTCACTTGCATACGGGACCCCTCATTCGGCAATTTTGTCATTTATAATTTCAGTTTGTAAATATTTAAGATAATTTAATGTAGTATAATTAAACTCTTTGTATTTAAAGTATAAAAAAACTATTTATGAACTTATTGTACCTTACTGTTTGAAAATTATTTTTTTCGGTCTTTAACTGAAATGATATTATCTTCTCATATTTCTATATCTCTTAAGAAACACAGTACATGTCATTTTTTCTCATAAATAAAATCGATTTGTGCTAAACGCAAGATTACGGTATGGGACATAAGTAATATAACTTTGATGTGAAATCAGTAATCAGTTAACGCAATTGATGCTACATTTTGACCATTAGGCACTTTGGAATTATTAAATTATTTATTTTCACAATTTGTTTTTGTGTTTGTATTGTTGGACTTTTAAATAAATTTATTTTGTGCTAAAATAGATCTTGTGTTTTGTCCTTTTTGTAATGTAGAACTGGCCCCAGTTTTTAAACGGCTGAACAACTTAATCCACTGGGCTATTTGCTAGCCCGTGTTTAACATGTACTCCAAAATATTTTACGGAATTTTCCAGCGGACAAGGTTATCCAGCGTTTGAACAACTGGGGCTGGAGAAACCACATATGTTTTCCTATTTGAGTGGCCCAACTCAACGAAATGAGCGACTTGGACGAAAGACGGGAACGAGAACCATTTTTTATGTGGCTTCGAGCCACACATTGTCAGCACGCGCGTTTTCAGTTCCTATATTTATTTATCTATTTATTTATTTATATTTGTCTGGATACGGCTTTGCCACATTCGCAAAGCATGAAGTCACTTGCCACCCAAGAAGTGAAGAAACTGAGAGTATGCAAGACATGACTCTCAAGATCGGCTATTCCCGGGGCTATTCTAGTCTGGTTTCAAACTTAACAGAATTAATTTTGTTGACAAGTCACGCTTCCTACTAGATTTCAAACGATTTTGTGAACGCAAAGTAACATATTTGTCGGTGGAAAAAATTTTGAAATAGAAAGCCACAAAATTCAATTTGTATCCGTTGTACTTGTGAGGAACACGTAAAAATCGTGTCCCATTGCTACGCAAACGTCCCGGCGGGGGGGACGGGAAAACGTTTGGCTGGTTAGTGATTCTGCTACAATCGGCATCTGCCGATTGAAACTGATCGCTTTGAGCGAGGAAGACGCCTTAATTTTAAATGAGCTGTTTAGTTGACCTCTCGGTTCAGACTGAAAAGAAAAAGAAGCCCGAACGTATCGCTACAAACAGTTTAACGTAGACACGACGCATTAAGTACGTCTTTCTCGACCAAATTCTGAGAAATCAGAAGTGATTCAAACCGTGCTCACGAGCACGCTTATCCCAAAAAGTTCAAGTTCGCTTTATTAACTGCGTAATAATGTTAATTTTCAACTGTCCTCAGAGGTTTTACAGTTCACGCTTCCATTTCAGAGTCCAAGGTAAGACTATCTCATTTTGTTTTTTTTTTGTCGCAGTTTGAAGCCACACTTGTACGCATAAGCGTATCGTTTATTAAGAATCGTCTTCTAGTTCATTCGTGATTTCATTGCGTAAAAGTAAGAGGAACCTCCTGAGTCCAGCGACGAACAATCAGGTTAAACTTCAATGAGAGAGTTCAGAAGAAAAGATAGATTGGAGTGCATGAGGGGGTCAGGCCAAACAAGAGAAAATTAAAACTCCTGATCCCATTTGCCTCGCCCCTTGAAAACAAAAAGAGACGAGAACTCGATTTCTTTTGAGTTCAGTCATGCGTTTCGTCAACACTGTGGCCGTCTCAAAGAGTTTGAGTCTGCTCAAGTTTTCCTTAGAATCTATGACAGTTCTTCTCTCTTCGTTTAGGCAACTACAGTGGAGCCTCGATTTAAGGAAGTGCCAAGGGACTGGGGTAATTGGCGAGTTATATCGAGGGCTCGTTATATCGAGATTCTTTTCCTTACATTACACTATTACTGGGCTGATAAATATCGTACGTTATATCGAGGACTTCGCGATATAGAGGCTCGTTAAATCGACGTTCCACCGTGAAACCACATACGCTCTCATCCACTCCCATGCGCTCTCAGCGAGTTAAAATTCTCGTCAACTCTCTTGCTTTACCACTAATTCACATACGCTTTTATCGTTTCTCGTGTGCTCTCAGTAAACTTTAACTCTCGTCAGCTCACGCTCCTTTCTAACCACTAACTCTTTGCACTCTCTCACCTACGCCCATGCCCTTTCAGTGAGTTGACATGAACTCTCGCCAACTCTTGGTGAGAGACGTTTAACCGCCAATTCTCGAGAGCCTATATAAAGGCCTTTATACTGACTAATAGTCGTAAAGATGAAAACAAGTGAACAACGAATCGGAGAATAACAATTTTTCACCCATCAGTTTATCTTTATTTGCCTCCCGGTATTTGCTCCCCCCCCCCCCCCCCAATCCACCCCAAATTATGTAATGATGCATCTCTTATGGAGATGCATTCCTTATTCTACTTATCAATAAAAATTACATCAATACAAATTACACAATTAAATAGCATAAAATTCAATCAATAGCGCACGATATAATTGCTTTGAAAAGCAGTCACATAAAATCTTGAAAGCGAATTAACTAAGTATGTTCAGTGGTATTTCTAACTGACATTGACAGTTACATCAGTTTTAAAAGTTAAAAAATAAGAAAGATGTTTTGTCACTAAAAGAGAAAAGTTGTAGTAATGATATAAGAATTTAAAATTTTGAACATCTGTGTCTGATTATTCAATCAAAGGTCAAAAAAGCACTGGCTAAGAGTTCTATTACAATCCTATTACAGTTTTCCGTATTATATTTCCCTTTAAATAATTAGTTTGAAAAAACCCTTGCCACAAAAAAATTCACTGGTTAAGAATTTCGTTGGATATAGAACTACACTTCAGTGATCTCAAAATGGATGAAAAAACAAAGAAAAAAAATCAGTGAGTTTGATAACACGAAATTGACATTTTCTCCATTTTTTCCATTCCCGCAGAAGTATCTACGATAACGCTTTGCAACGATTGCGAAAACAGGAAAAATAGTATTTCATTTCCAAAACAGTATAAACTGATTGAAACCAACATGAATCTGTTTTGTATGGCAACCTTTTTAGAAAGTTAAATTCAACATAGCTACGTTTATCAGTTACAGATCGAACAAAGATTGCCAGCGGGTACTGGATTCTAAACTGCTAAATAAGGTAACATTCAATGACCGTATTCCTCGAATAATAGCCCATAGAGATTATTCTTTTCATGTGATTAAAAATTATTTTACAAGAGGCTGAAACCTGGGAATCATGTCATCAATAGATTGTATCTGATTTTCGGACTGAGCGTAGCGTATGGCTATTTACGTGCGCAAATAGCATTTGACTGTCCTTTTAATAATTGTTCCATTTTTAATTGACTTTTTAAATAATTGCCTCTAAAACATTGAAAAATTTACCTCGAAAGACCTGGTTTTTATGAGTAGATTATCTGTGATTGTCTGGGTGAGTGTAGCCACACAAAGGACAGCTGGAGACAAGACAACCTGTGCGGAAGTCATCATCAGAATCAAGTGAATACTGCACCGTTAGTTAATGGTGGCAAGCCTCTGGTTATTGTCGTGATTGGTCAATTAACTGCCACTAAAGCCACGATGTTATTGGCTGTGACGTGAAGAGTCTGAAACATGAGTGGTCCGTTTCGATTCTTCTTTTATTTTACCGTACTACACTCAGTTTTTATTTTATAAGAACCTTTTTATAAGTACGCTAAACCTGCATGGATTTGCCAGAATGTTAAGATCTAAGAACCCTGCCAAGGCTGAAATTGACATAAGAACGGTTTTTTGTACCTACATTTTTCAGTCAATAATTGGTGTATACTGCTTCCGGAAACTGTAACACATTTTAGGGTACAATGTCTGCTGTTCATATTCAAGAGAGTTGTAACACAAATTAATATTCTAGAAAACAAAACGGGAACTGAAACAGGTGTTGCTTCTACATTGTATACTAGACAATGAAATAAACGAAAACGCATTAGGTTTGTTTCACTCCTTCGATAGAATTACCGTCAATTGTTACCATTTCCATGGAAATTTCCAAAGGACAGGAAAAAAAATCCCGTCGAAGTTGAGTTCTGTCGTGCGTCTATCGTCTTAGGGACAGGAAAAATATTCCCGTCCCAGTTAACGTCTGTCGTGCGTGTGGCGTCTTAGGGACAGGAAAAATATTGCCCTCCCAGTTAACGTCTGTCGTGCGTGTGGCGTCTTAGGGACAGGAAAAATATTCCCGTCACAGTTAACGTCTGTCGTGAGGATGGCGTCTTAGGGACAGGAAAAATAATCCCGTCCCATTTAACGTCTGTCGTGCGCGTGGCGTCTTAGGGACAGGAAAAATATTCCCGCCCCAATTAACGTCTGTCGTGCGGATGGCGTCTTAAGCTGTCTTAGGGACAGGAAAAATAATCCCGTCCAGTTAACGTCTGTCGTGCGTGTGGCGTCTTAGGGACAGGAAAAATATATCCGTCCCAGTTAATGTCTATGGTGCGTGTGGCGTCTTAGGGACAGGAAAAATATTTCCGTCCCAGATAACGTCTGTCGTCCATGTGGCGTCTTAGGGACAGGAAAAATATTCCCCTCCTAGTTAACGTCTGTCGTGTGTGTGGCGTCTTAGGGACAGGAAAAATATTCCCGTCCCAGTTAACGTCTGTCGTGCGTGTGGCGTCTTAGGGACAGGAAAAATATTCCCGTCCCATTTAGCGTCTGTCGTGCGCGTGGCGTCTTAAGCTGTCTTAGGGGCAGGAAAAATAATCCCGCCCCAGTTAACGTCTGTCGTGCGGATGGCGTCTTAAGCTGTCTTAGGGACAGGAAAAATAATCCCGTCCCAGTTAACGTCTGTCGTGCGTGTGGCGTCTTAGGGACAGGAAAAATATTCCCGTCCCAGATAACGTCCGTCGTGTGTTGTTTGTGGTCTTAAGTATGTTGGAATTCCTGTCTTTAGCGTCTGTCGCGTGTCCCGACCCTTAGACGACACAAATCTCAGGAACTCCTGGAGCTTCTGACCGTTGTGTGTCGTCTAGGGGACGGACCCAGTTAACGTCTGTCTTGTTTTGTTTGAGGGACAGGAAAAAATCTTCCCGTCCCAGTTTGTTTCTGTCTTGTGTTGTATAGTGTTTCAGTATGTTGGAGTTGTGTCGTCTTAGGGACAGAAAAAATGTTCCTCTCTCTGTTAGCGTCCGTTTTGTGCCGAAGCCAACAGCTACGTGCTCCTTTCAAAAGAATCATTGAAAAAATCAACAAGAGTAACATTTAACTGACTTAAGGAAATTAAAAAAATTGAGCAATGATACGAGGATAGATATTACAATACCAAAAGACGGTTTGAAACGCACCACTCACATTTTAGAGTGTTCACGTCTCAGCCAATAACATCATCGCTTCACAGGCAAACGACCAACATCATCGCGATTAAATTGACCAATTGGGTCAATAAACGGAGACTTTGGTACACTATTCACTTGATTCTGGTGATGACTTCCGCATAGGTTGTCGTGTCACCAACAACCCTCTGCGGACTACACTCATCCGGACGATCATGGACAATGTACTTATACAAGAGAACTAATCATTTAAGGTAAAACTTTGAATGTTTTAGTGGCTGTTATTTTAAAAAGTCAGCAAAAGGGGAACAATTTCTCGAGGGTCATTTTAATGCTATAAACGCACGTAAGGCCCTTACGTACGGAAAAAAATACAAAAATTTTAAAAATTACTTTGCAATAGAAGATATAACCTTACGCGAGGAAATATGGTCTTTAACGGCCAAAAGGAATAAACTGGAAATTTTGGAAATTATGAAACGTAGTTGGTAAGACAGAATTAAGTCTAAAATAAGTAAAATAATATTCTTTACATGAGCAAAATAGGCTGACTTTAAATATACTAAATTAATATCTGGCTTTGATTTCCCCAGGAAATCCTGCAACAAATAAAAGATAAATTAGATCGGTGATATAACGCTGTTATGAAACCCTCATGCATCGTTAAGGGATGGGGAAAAATCGCAAGGAAAAAGGTCGATTATGTCATGCGATCTTTCTTTGTATCAAATTCTCCTGTTGTTTGGCTTGGAGAAATGAGAAGAAAATTTCTTTTGAACTTGAGATTTATACTGCGTTCACACTAAGCCAAAACGGAAAGTTAATTAAGTCTGATGACAAATGAAGCAATCATGTCTTTAGGGACTGGTTATAATTTCTAGGGGGGGGGAGGACTAATCCAAATGGGGGCAGACCATGTTCAAAGTCTCCTGACCCTCCCCTTTGTGAGGCACATTTTTTGCTAACCCTCTCGGCTCACCCGCTTTGCTTTGTACAGAGCTTTGTATAACAAAGCTCCGTAAGATGCATGCGTTGTGTGCCCCCCCTTTTTCCCCGCTTGAAAATTATTGACCCTCCCCCTCTAAACAATGACCGGTCCCTTACCACATAAAGTATTAACACCAAGCGGTGCACGAAAACCACCCTCAGATTTCCTACCGAAGATTGTACAATTTTTGTCAGCGTGCTACCAGATAAAATCACAAAAAGAAAAAAATGCAGCAGCAAGTTCTCTCTACATTTTCGGTTTAGGTGTAGAGTGTTTTGGCGTGTTTCTTACACAAGGCACATGTTTGTACGGGCACGTGACGAGAACAATGAAGTTAAAAACTTGGCTTAAAATGTGTTCAGCGCTATTGAGAACGCAGATTCTATTAGTCGAGAATATATTTGTTAGAATTAGCGAAGTTCTTGATATTAACATTTAAACTGAGATTGTAAACTATTGTTACCGGTCAGTCTTCCAAATTCCATGATGTCTTCAACGAACTTTAACTTTTCTAATGATTCAGCGCTGAAAAAAATTGTATATATTACTTAGTGGCTGCTGAGTTGTTGTGTTAAAGTTCGGACATACAAGCAAAGTCTTTTTTCCTACCGTGGTACACGGGGGGAGTTGGGGTTGAAGGAATCCCCTTGAGTTTTCGTTATGTTGCAATATTTCGGAAAGATTTCACCTTTAGTAGCAAGCCTGTGTACTCTACAAGATGAGGTATACATTATGGGTTGCGGCGCTGCCGGGAGCCTGTGACGTCATCTAAGGTGGCCGCCATGTTGGCCGCCATCTTGAATTGCACCCAAAATTAGAAATGGTCAAAAAACGAAAGAAATTGAAAATTTTTGATGCTGGACATGTCGAATATGACGTAAATAAACATTTAGCTGCTTTTTGTCAACATTTTGTGCTTTTTTCATCTAACCAAGGGTAAGCAACAGGCATTTTTCTTCAAAAATGGCTTGAAACCTGCCACTTATGACGTGATATATCGTGACCATAGCAACCCATTCCTACTAAACTTGTGTCAAAATGTGTCTAAGGGATATGCACACAGCTACTGAAAACGGCAGGTGTAGAGGATAATTCCTTTTGTAAAAATTCAAGAAAAACCTTTTGGGTGGAGGGAGTGGCCCCGTTGTACGCCCAAGGGTTAAAAGGGCTACGTCATTGGAATTTTTGTGTGTGTCAACTCCGTGCCAAAATTAAAACAAAGTACTTTTCTCGTACACAAAATGCGCTAGAAAACCAATACGAATATATGGAATTAGCCTTAGCTATATACCGATGTACAAACGAAGAATTAACTTGAAAAAATTGGGCTGCAATTCATTTCCATCCTTGCCATCCGTAAACAAAAAACTCATAATTATTTGTAGTTTTAGAAAAATAATAGAAAAAAACTGAGCCATCATATCAGGGTTCATGTGATTCCAATGTGTGTTGTGTTTTTCCCCCTTTTTAAGTAATTCTAGAAATTAGTGACTTAGCCCCTTAAAACGGGAGGCTGTTGTTAACCTCTGGTCTGATATGACTTGCCGGTCGGTCTCAAATTTATCTGTTCATTTCCTCTTGGTTCAGGGTGGCACACGGGGTTACGCGTGACGCGTGACGCGTGATTTGAGCAAAGATTAGCGCGTGACACGTGAAATAGGAGACGTCTGCACACAGGCTACGTGAAAGCACCTCAAATATTGTCGTGATCCGTGATTCGACATTCAGGACATTAATCCCTAAGAGAGACTCCTCGTTCGCGTTTTAAAAGACTGATTTTGTGTGAAGAACGCCTTCTCTTGACTAATTTCATGCGTTTGAGGCTCTTTTTCCATATTCGTAGCCCCGCTAAAAGACTGTGTATTGACAACTAAAGGCAAAGCAAATTAATTAGTCAATTAGGGATAAGTTTTTTTGTAATCTTGTGTGTTAAATACGTGATTCGTGAAGTGTTCCAAAAAACATACGTGATACGTAAAATGAATGAAAATAGGCTCGTGATTCGTGATCGGGATCCCCCTTTACCACCCTGTCAGTTAGGATCGGAAAGTTGGAACTTTTAGCCATCGCAGTAAACGTCTCGCTGATCGTGGATTGATCTGGGCGAGAAATTCAAAACTGGCTCGCCAGCCATAAAAATGCGCTGCAATTTGGAGTATTAAAGGGGTTATGTCGCACTTTTTCAGTATCTTTTTAATAAGCTAAAAAGTGTCTTTGCATCAATTGAATTCCAAAAATAATTAAACATGATTAAAACCTATCTTACGGCACTGAAACTGTTTCCTGTCGTTTGTCGCTACCGATGGCAAGGATGGAAATGGCATGGGTTGAAACTTTAAAAAATTGGCCCAAATTTTTTTTCAAGTTTTCATGCGACTTCTTCAAAAATCACCCCAAAAACTATTATGGTCAGCTTTCCCTGACAAAATTCATTTGATATCTTCCTCATAGTTTACAAGAGCATTTTGTGTAAGAGTAAAGGCACTTAAAACGATTTTAGCACAGAATTGACCTCACCTAAAATAGCAAATTCCTCGTGACGTAGCCCCTTTAGTCGGCCGGAGGTGTTATCGACGAAAATAAGGCTCATGACAATAGGTGCGGTTACAAGGGGGTCTTTTACCGTGGTAAAAGACCCCTTTACCACGGGAAACTGCATTTAGCAAGTGTGACCGACATTTCCCGAGCTACTTTTCCCGTGTTAAATATCCATGGATACGTCAAAAAGATCACAAGAAGCGCCCATGACATTTAACGTGGTAAGTTGCAATGGTGGTTTGATGCCCAAGGTACAACAGCCAATCACGATACTCGGTTTGACATCAACACGTAAACGCAGAGTGACATCATATTTTTACCTTGGCAAATCACAACTCACGTGTGACCACACGGTATACTGAAACCCAAGTGTGATGCACCGCGGGATGAGCTACCATGGGAAATGCCATTTACCGTGGGGTGTGTAACCGCACCTAATATCTTAAATCTCTTGCGTTATCTTACTGTCGACATGGTAAGAATGACGGTGGCATAAGGCGACGAACAAATTGAGGTTTGTTTGCAATACTCACCTAAACAAAGGATGCTCTGCTTTCTCCAACGAATATTTAATAAACCAAGAAGGATTCAGAAATACTATACGCAGAAGTTGATCACCAAACCTATGAGAAATATCGTTTAAGTTGGAAGACGATATACAAAAAAATCGACCAGAATTTAGTTTAAAATTTGGAAGGGCGCTAAATTTATTGTCATTAAATGATCGTGAATTCGAAGGATATGAATTTTTCCTTTCACCATAAAACCGCTTAAAAAGAACTTTAGTAATGAGTTTTGCGGAGTGTATAAAGTTTGATTTTACGCCACAGTTTCTGAGAAGGCTTCACTGCCTGATTTTTAAAACTCGCTCCCAGCCCTTTACTCGTTTCTAAAGTGGGGAATAGCCTTTCTTACGTTTTCTAATTTGCATTACAATGTATTTGAACGTGGATGTGAGGAATTTTCGGGCAATTTTACAGTTTTTGCCCGAAATTGCCTCACAGTCCCGTTAAAATACATTGTAATGCAAATGAAAAAAAAAAACTGATGTGAAAGCCACAATCGGCTTGTTGAACTGAAATCGTTGGATTGCACAGGTACTTTACCCTTACCCCCCGGGTGGGGTACTACCATATATAAGTTATATAGGCATGTACCGCGCAAAAGGGTATGGTTTTGAGATTCTCAGTCCTTAAATTGGGTATCCATTTTGCCCCTTTTTGGAATTGGGATCCCGTTGTGATAAGTTTGCTTAATTTTTATGCTAAACTTCTCATGTTACAGAGAAAAAATAACACAAAACTAAAACGTTTCGAACGCGTCTTCACGAGTTAAAAACGACTTGTTTACACAATTCTTAGTTACCGTTTTTTTCTTGAATTAGGTGTCATTTTTCGCGTTTGGGCTGGAAAAAAAGTATGAATTTTCGATTTTCTATACTTTAATACGGTCACACACCTATTCTGAATTAAATGAAATAAAATAAATAAATAAATGTCCTTTATTTACCCTCGGCAAGTGATTATAGCAAGGTGCTAGTGGGGCCGACGTTTAAACCTTAGAAACAAATATTTCAAACTGAACATAACAACTTAAAATCCCAACTGGCAGGAGGCAAACCAGTTGGCTATTTACAAGTGTGGTCGAGGAGATGAAACCTGGTCGGCCGTGAAACAACTCCAGATAGCGGTCAGAATGGGACTTGAACTCGGGACCTCCGGATTTCAAGACCGGCGCCCTAACCACTCGGCCACACTGCCTCCACACATTGACTGGAGTATCCCCACTCCAGAACTTCACCATGAAAACACAGGCCTACTACAATGTCATTGTGTGCATACTTACCGGGAACATAAGCTGTTAATAAGGCTCTCCCCACAGGCACTTGTGTGTGGGAGATAAGCGGTTTTCCCTGCGGTGTGCATGTTTCGGTAGATTAATAATACTTGTTCCTCGCCTATGATCTCACCTATGGCATTTAGGATAGCACTGTAAGAAAAAGAGTTAGATAAATAAACAAACAAATAAATAATTAACTACATAATAAGTGATTTAATAAATAAATATATAAATTAAATAAATAATAAACGAATAAAGGAAGAAATGAAAACAAATATAAACAAATATTTCAATAATGAATAAATAACTGAAAGAGTGAATAACTAACTAACTAACGAACGAATGAAATAAGTTAATAAATATATAAATAAATAAACAAATTACTTTCCCATTCCCTTTAGTTTTGGAATGGCAAAAGCTAGACACTTTTTTTAACTTACAGAATGTTTGCTTCTCTCCCCTTCCCAGCTTACGCCTGCTACGCGGGCTAAAATGTGTTAAGTTTGTTTTTAATTGCCTTGACTGTGACTTCACTTGAAAGAGCCCTTCACTTTTGGAATGGCAATGGCTGGACGTTTTTTTTAACTTACGGAATGTTTGAATAGTTGTCCTCGTACTGTTCAGCGTCTATAACAAACACGTGGAAGCCATGGTCGTGAAAACCTAATGAAGCAAACGAAACCATTAAAATATAACCCTTTAGAGAACAAATGCGCTTTCACAAGGAGAGAAAAAATCAGCATAAAGGTGAGCTGTGTTTACCTTCATAATGAAGGAAGGCAGGCAAGGCAGGGAGAGGAAGCGTGGGAATTTCAGGAAGGGCTGCAATAAGAAAACATTATGTCAGTGTTACTTTTGGTTTCATGGAAGAGGTATGTACTTTTGCAATTTTACATGATTTTAGAGGCTTTTCACATAAAAAAAAAGGGAAAATGGTTTACCTTTATTATCATTTTTTTCATGCAATAAACTTTATTTAGAAAAACAAAAACTACAGCGAAATTGCAGTGAATAGCAAGCGCTTACACTGAATAGCATAAAAAGCCTTAAACAAGTTATACTAAAAGGAAAAAAGAGAGGAACGGCAAATAAAAAATAAACCAGCTTAACTAATTTTTTGATTAATTTACATCAAAAGTAGGAATACATACAGCAGTATTGAGATTAAGAATTGAGAAAAGGGAGGTTGAAACATCTTCACACTATCGTACTTCTTAATGCGTGGATTTTTTTCCAGAATAGGAATAAATTGATCTACTTTGCAGGGCTCAGAGTGCAATTGTGCAATTTCTGATAGTACAAGTAGTATTTCGTAAAATGTAAGCAATATTTTCAGCTGTATTTTAAACTGAGCTTCCAGACAATTTGATGCCACCCCGAAAAACTTTTCTATAGTGGATTTGGAGAAAAAGCACAGCGATATTTCTCATTAAAACTCCACTGAAAAATATTTGAGAGAAAGGACAGTTAACATTTTCTTAATCTGTGAATCAGTTTGAATTCAAACTCTATTAGCTTGGTCTCCCAGCATACTTTCCCGGCCTATAAGGTCAATGCAATATCTAGGAAAACATAACATCCGTTTTACTTTTGCTTTCATGGAAGAAGTGTATACTTCTCTAATTTTAGAGGCTTTCACTTAAACTGAAAAAAGAGAGAAAAAATGGTTTACCTTGATCAACTGCAACATTTTGTTCGGGAATGGCTGCAATAAAAAAGAATCCTGTTAGTTGGCGTTGATACACAAGGCAATTTTTCATGCCACTTGTAATCTGAATGAAACGGTAAACGACAGCTTTTTGAGAGACGATCTAGAATACATGCGCGTTACACACTGTAACGTATCTCGCAACGTTTCAAAAACCAGTTTCCTGCAAATTGCAACTGCCCGGCGCAATTGTTCGTTATATTCTCCACATTTAACTCTTTCCCCCCATTCTTTAGCCCTGAGGCTTTTCAACTGTGGCTGCGTTGATGTATAGGTAACAGTATTCTTTGCGGGAATGACTTCTATAGGAAAAAATTATGTCCGTTTTACTTTTGCATTCATGGAAGAAATATATACTTCTGCAATTTAGAGGCTTTCACTTGATGAAAAAAGAGAGCAAAAAGGTTTACCTTCATCTAGGATGTCTAATGCAATTTTTGCGGGAATGGCTGCAATACAAAAACATTCTGTCAGTTTAAAGGCGTTGTTACACGAGGCATTTTTTCCTTCGACTTGCAATGAAACGGAAGACGACAGCTTTCCTACACACGCTCTAGATCATACGAACAATGGTCACCACTGAACAACATTGCGACTTCTTTTTTGGGGGGGATTGAGGAGGAGGTATTTTTGTACGTTACTGGTAAGTTCTTAGGTGTTCTTGGAGTGAAAAAGATGACAGTACGTTGTCTTTACTTTCAAAACTAACAAAAGACGTGACTCTTATGAATACCCAATGTTATTAGCTTTACCTATAGATGACAGTTTCTCTCCAGCCATGAATGACAGAATTGAGAACTGGGGCAGATTTTCATATAGCTTTGTCATCTTTCCCTCCTGGTTTTCGTAATGTGGATGGCGTTTGATTTGGTGATACGCCGGAGATGTCACCAGTTTTGATAATATCCCTCTTGAAAGCTAAAGGGAAAAAAAACAGAAAAGAGAAATATCAATCATTGTTTTTAAGATCGTTGCCTACTTATACCTGTCAAGAAATCTTTAAAAGAGTGTAATTATTTCAAGACATTCAAGTCAGTTTTTGGAATAGAGGGGCTCCTAATTGACTTTAGTACTCTGGTCCGTTACAACAGAAGCAATCAGAACTCGAAACAAATACATGAAACAAATGGAAGCAGTTATTTTAGCCCGAGAAGGCCGATGTGCGAGTAACGAGCGGTGAGCGGCGAGCGGAGATTGCCGGAGAACCCCATTTCTAGCATTCTCTCCAATCCCTTTCTTTCTTCCGTTTTTTTGCCATGATTTGCATCATTTATACCTTTTCACGCCCCTTTAAGGTCTGAGGAAAATAGGACGACTGTGTAGAGTCTACAAGTAGACCATTTCTTATTGAACAATAGAGTTCTTCTGTCGAATGCACTATCATGTGATAAGTTGCCGAGGAAATTTGATGTTCACAACAAATATTATCCCGAGAACGTAGTTCGAGGGCTTATCTGAAGTTTGAACATCAAATTTCCGAGAGAACCTATCACACACTGGGCCTGAATTGTCCAATGCTAAATTTTGAGCGAAAATTGGCTAAAACTGGCTCTCTACACTGACAGGCGCCCGCTGATGGGAGACAGTATCGTGTCGCGTGATCGATCTCGACCAATCGGAGCACACCGAAATTTAGCGTTGTACTATAAACAAACGATAGTCCGCAAATTAGGATGCGTCTTATATAATTCGAACGTGCTGAAAAAAAAAATCACACACAACGCACGAGCACGATTAACATTAAAAAAATAATCGTACAGAGATAAAAACTTGTAAATCTTGATTACTTCAAGTTCAAATTTGTTTAGAAACATGTAAAAACTTTTTATTTCTGTGATTTTTCTTGAAAAACTAGTGCATGTATAAAAAGGAAGCCATCAAGAGTTTTCAAAAGTCTGTTCCAAGCCGTTGAATAACATGTACTGCGAGTGCGCGAGCGTCAGCAAGCACTCGTCCCTAGAGCCCGCGCACGTGAAAGGTCAGCGAATTTCGCGTGGTGGATGTGCGCGCGTCAATCTCGTACCCAGAGTCCCCTGGCTTTTTGGTCAGCGGGCGGTCTCTCCTGGCGACTGCCGGCTGACCAAACAGCCAGGAGCCTGGCGACCGCGCACTGACCAAACAGCCAGAGGACACTGGGTACGAGAATGCGCACGCGGTTTGTTTGCTCGCGCTTGACGAAACAATGAAAAAGAAAGTGTCTGAAAAGACAGTATTTTAGTAAGATACTTGGATACTCGTAATCCCTTGCAGACGCCCTTTAATTACGTCATCATTACGTGATACTTACTTGCGCGCTTTGAAATAAAATTAGTAAAATAAATCCAGTTTTTTTTGCATACAAATTGAACTTTTATTTAACTAACGCGTAAGCAAAATGACTCCTCAGGTTTTGTGACACGTCGCGAAGGCTAAGAACGTTTTGTCTGACATGTCTTTAAAGTTTTGCAAAACGAAAACCGTAGATTTTTCAGTTTCATTTCACGCGCGAAAACGAAATGGAGCAAAACGCGAGAATTTTCTACGCACATAGTTTTGAAAAATAATCAAACATTTCCAAACCCTGCTTACCTGTTTTTTCGCATAAAAGGTCTTTCTCGCTCGCTTTCGACTGAAGGCTAACCCCATGGTGAAAACACTCCTTTAAGAATTTTTTGCAGACTGTTCGGAAGGCAAGTCACTGACTATGAAAGTGCGAATTTGTGTTTGTTTGTGTTAGCAACGCAGTTGAACTATTGTTAAATCATAGCGCGCGCTTCTTAAAGAAAAGGCGGTGATTGGTGGAGACAATCGAACACATGTCAATCAAGTGACCGCTGTCCAATCCCGATGTTCTTATACGCGGTAATCATTCTGCATTATTCATTGTAGGAGCTCTTGTTGTCGGATTTGATGCTTTATATAAATTTAGCTTCAAATTCCGAAGGTAACGAAATCAAGGGTAACTGAAGGTCAGATTTTGCAAGCTTTTTCTATCTCTAATTTCGGGAGGTCATTAATAGTGATTTCCTGGTTTTGCACTGCGCATAACATTGCGACATCAAAGATGGCACTTTTTGTGAAAAAAGCCGGCCTTTCCCACGATAGAAAAGAGCGATTTCGTTCTATTAAAGAAATAAATTGCAGAAAATGGGTGAGTTGGGTTTTGGTACCGTATAAAAAAAATTAGTAGGAGGCGAGTTGTTGTGCTTTACCAGCTCCCTAAATCACTCGATAGTGGATGTAATACGTGTGCTGAGCCTCAAATTGTCAAGTATTACGGATAAAACGCTCTTAGGACTAGGATCCTTCCTGTATATTACCTCTTTTTTTTTTTTTTTTGTATTTTGTTTGTTTATTGTTTTACTACATAAAAATACAGCAAAAAAAAGAAATGTACAGCACAATAAAAGGAAAATACAGTTAATTACGGAAACAAAAAAGGTTACAATTTTCGAGTTTACAAAACATACAATTTAACATGGCTAATTTAATTTACAAAGTGACAGGTTACAAAAAAAACAGGGTTTACAAAGGCCAACAACTTAGGTATATTACAGCAGTCTGATATGTAATTTGCAGTATAATTTAAAAAAAGGTGACCACAACTAATCAAGGAGAGATAAGTGGGAGTAGAGGTTCCCACTTTTCATAATGAAAACCAATTTTATTATTTTCTCTCGCAATAGAACGTTCTATATAATATGTATTCTTAATTTTTTCTGTTAAATGCAGAATAGATAATGGAGTTTTGTTTAGTTTACAACGATACAGAAAATATTTGCTTTCCAGGATAATGTAATTTGTCAAGTTATTGTGAATTTTTAGGTCTTGGTTTCCGAAAAAAATATCTTTTATGTGAAGAGATTTGCTCCAGTTCAGCTTTTCTCCGAAAGTAGAGCATACTTCACTCCAAAAAACTTGAACTCTCGGGCAGAGGAAAAGAAAGTGTTCTATGGTTTCTATATCATTTTCGCAGAAATAACATAGAGGAGATTCGATTTTCTTAAACTTAAAAAGCATGTCATTTGTATATAAAATTCTATTAAGTATCTTATACTGAAATTCCCGCAGTTTTATGCTTAGTGTTGCTCTAATAGGTGTTAGATAAATTTTTTCCATTCTAATTGAGACTCTTCGGTGTTAAAGCTTTCCTCATATTTCTTCCTAGCAGTAGGCTTAGTGCAAACTTTTGAGACGAATTTATTATAAAGCGATTTCGACTGAACGTTTTCAAGTGGGATTATATCACTTTCGTAAAGTATATTAAAAGAATTAGGCTCAAAGGGAGAGGTGAGAAGCGCTATAGATGATTTACTTCCATTTAACAGGTTACGCCATACCGAAGGCATGGCGTCCAGCATACTAATCAATAAATACATGTCGCTGGGGGATAGAATAGATCTCAGAGGCTCCATGTTGAAAACTAGCAACCCTGCATCGTCGTAAAGGTCGCCAATCTTGTTTAGACCTACACTACTTATCCTTCGGTTATATACTGAATTTTTGCCAATGCAAATAAACCTATTATTCCAGAGGATCTGATTCGCAACATCCTTTGTTGTACTGGGGTTGTTTTCATTTAATGAGGACCAGGTTTCGATACATTTTTTATAAAACTCTGGAACAGCAACTGGTAATTTCCTATAATCAAAGTTACAGTGAAACAAAAACTTGCCCCCAACGTTCTTCAAATAGAAATTAAGAAAAAGTTTCCAACTTGCTGGGTAATTATCCAAATATTTCTTGATACACAATATTCTCTGCGTTGAAATCATAGATGCAATATCTGGCATTGTCAAACCTCCTTCCTCAATGGAGTTTATCAAGGCTGCACGCTTTACTTTGTCTTTACCCTTCCAAATAAAAGAATAAAGTAATTCATTGATTTTTTTGACAAAATCAGATTTTTTACACGAGATCAAAGCAACACGATAAAGGATTTTCGGTATGGCAAAGGATTTGATCACTTGAATCCTTCCAATCAACGTAAGACCTCTCCAAGACCAGCTTTGTAGCAATTCTTTTAAAGATTTCTCGATAGATTCAAAATTTTTTTCATAAAAACGCTTATGATTATATGTAAAATATACCCCCAGAATTTTGACAATACTGCTTATCTCATTCACGCCTACATCCGTTGGTTCTAACGTCATATTTCCCAGAGGCATTACTTCCGTCTTTTCATGATTCATTTTTAATCCCGAATAACTTGTAAATTGTTCCAAGGTGTTGATTAGATGAGAGAATGAAACTGTGTCGCGCACGAATGTTGTCATGTCATCGGCAAAGATCACTAACTTAATCTCATTACCGTCAACCTTAATGCCTCTTATTTGTTCGTTGTTTCGAATGTTAATTGCTAATAATTCGAGGGCTATTATGAAAAGATATGGTGACAGAGGGTCACCTTGGCGTACACCTCGTTTAAGTTGGAAAAAAGGTGTGGCGAAACCATTGTTAAAAACACAACTTGATATATTCTTATAAAAAGTCTTAATCCATGCAATAAGAGATTCACCAAAACCAAACGCTTCTAAAGAATGAAATAAGAAATTCAAATTCAATGAATCGAAAGCTTTTTCAAAATCAATTGCAGTCAGAATAGCATCATAGTTTTTCATTTGGGTGAAGTCAAAGATGTCGTTAATGGTGCGGACAGCATCAAATATGTTTCGTCCTTTGACGAAAGCACTTTGGTCGTAATGAATTATGCTCGGAAGCACTTTCTCTAGCCTCATAGCAATGGCTTTAGAGCCTATCTTAACATCGACATTTACCAATGATATAGGTCGCCAATTTTTTATCCTTCTTCTGTCCTTTCCTTTCTTCTCTATTAGTGTGATTGCAGCTTGTTTTTGAGTTGTTGATAGTTCCCCGCAACGATAAGAGTAGTTGAGAGAATTAACCAGGACTTCACCAATTTCAGACCAAAATACTTTATAGAATTCTGCCGATAGCCCATCGTTTCCTGGTGTTTTATTATTTTTAAATGCAGATAAAGCCTTATAACATTCTGCTTGGGTCAGCTCTCCTTCACAGCTGTCGCGCATTGGAACAGATAACTTAGGGAATTTGATCATGATTATTCAAAAAGGGGCAAGATGTCTGATCGATCTCCACATCTGTCTTTTCATCATATAAATTAGAATAGAAGGAATATATTTCATTAAGGATTATACTTGGATTTGTGCTTTCTTGTTCGTCTGTCAGTAATAGCTTTCTTAGACAGGTTTTTGTCTTTTTATTATTTTCTAGATTTAAGAAATATTTAGTGTTTCGCTCACCTTTTTCGAACCATGTTGCACGGGAACGAATGATTAACCCTTTCACAATATAGTCATATTCTCTTTCATATTCGCTTTTGGCTGTTTCTAACTTTTGTATATTTTCATAAGATGGTTCTTCAGCAATTTTTTCCTCGCACATTTTTAATGTCTCTTCAATGTTTTTCAGTCTTTCTCTCTTTTCACGCGCTTTTTGTTTACTGTAAGAGATGCTTTCCCTACGAATATTATATTTGATCCAGTCCCATACTATTCGGTAATCTGTGCAAAAATTAATCTCGCTCAACCAGACGGGAATATTTTCTCTTATCAATTCAACGTATGTCGAGTCTTCAAAAAGGCTATTGTTTATTTTCCAAAGAGAGGGGCCATGATTCTGAGTGTCTAAAGAGTTAATTTCGATAACAACTGCCGAATGATCAGTTCTCACCGCAGGTACGATTTCTATTTTAGCGACATCATCTTGAAATGACTCCGGAATGAACCAATAATCAAGCCGTCGTTGAATAAGTGGTGTTTTTGTCTCCAAGTGAACCTTCTGCACTCGGGATTTTGGACTCTCCAAATGTCAATTAAATCATTTTCTATTAAAATTTCTTCCAGCGCCTTAACCGAGTCTTTTAAGACTGGATTGCCACCAGAGCAGTCTTTAGATGGATCTAGAGTGACATTAAAATCACCTCCGATTATGATTTTACATTGCTCGTTGCGTTCGTCACTGTTAATGAGATCAGAAAGTTTGCGGAAAAACGATGTTTGTTCAGTTGAAGTGTTGGGTGCGTATATATTGACTAAAAGAAACAATTGGTCTTGGATAATGGCTTCAAGACAAAGGAATCTTCCTTCCTCATCTGATTGGACTGATTTTAGTGTGAAATCGAGCGTGTTTCGTACAAGTATGGCGACCCCACGACTATGCACAGTGCCGTGCGCGAAATAAGTTTCGCCTCGCCACTGAGATTTCCATTGATTTTCTATTTCTTTTGTGCTATAAGTCTCCTGGAGAAAGCAAATATCTGCATTCTTTTGAGTTAACCAATTGTAAATTGTTTTCCTTTTCTCGAAAGTGCGAATTCCACGAACGTTCAGCGAGATAGCTTTGAATTGTATATTTGTTGTCATTATTCCAGCTTATAATTATTTAAATTTGCGTTTCCTTGATAGTTGTTGTGTTCAAAAAGCATAATAAAATTATTGACTGACTTAATGGCCCACATAAAGACAAATACAACAGAAAAAACATTCCACTTAAAATAAGAAAAAGTATGAATCACAGCCAGTAAAGTACTGTTAAAGCTGTGTCGACCGGATCCAAGCAATAGTTAGTAAAGGCGCAATCTGTATGGATTAGTGCGACCCCCGGCCCTTATAATTAAGTGCGTAAATTAAATAAGCATTCATAGCTTCTTATAAATGATGTTTACCTTATATTTTAGTGCAAATGTCCCGGTTGAAAAAATAGAAAATGTCTGAAAGTTCTCCACATCGTCCTAGTTTAGGAATCCAGCTCTTCGATGTCAAAGGGTTTGCCTACCGGCCAGAACTTTCCACCTATGTACAACTTATCTGGCTCGGCCTTACTAAACACTGCGTGAACCTTATGCTGCCTTGCTTTCTTTAAAATGGCCATCTGTGCTTTTCTCCTCGTGACGATCTCCCGTGGTAAATCTCTGTACATCTGAAAATCGGTGTCACGAAGGCGAAAACCCAATGAGAGAATCTTGTCACAATCCTTGGCTCTAAGGAATTTAGCAAGGATTGCTCTCGGCCTTATGCTTTCACTGGTATTCTTTCCGACACGGTGAACTCTCTGTATTTCAACTGTTCCAGCTTCCACGAAACCGAGCTCCCGTTCGAGGAAGGCGCGAATTATTTCTTCGGTGTCTTCTCTTTCATCTTCTTCGGGAATGTTTACGAACTTGATAGACTCGCGACGCGAGTATGCCTCCAAGTATAAATCTTTCGTTTTTTAGCTGTTCTTGAAGTGCAGCTAATCCTTCCTGTTTTTTCCTGAGTTGAAGTAATTCGCTGCTGAATTTGTCCATTTGATCTTTAATTGCTGGTACAGTTGGAGAATTAGTTAGCTTCTCGTCCAACGTGTCAATTCTTTTGTTAACGGCTTCGATGTCACATTTTGTCGAAACCTCGGCTTCTTCCAGCTTCGTCATTCTCTTTTCAAGGCTAGCGAGGTTAGTCTCTACATTCTTTACCGACACTTCAATGTTATTTAATTTGACGAGTATTACCTCTAATTTGCTGGCAACGTCGACGGTCATCTCAGGCGCTATAACAATTACGTTCTGGTCTTCTTCACTTTCGGCGATTTGAGATTCGTTCCCGTGGACCGTATTTCTTAGCTTTTTCGGTTCATTTGCTTCCTCTCCTTCCGACCCTGATGACCGGTTTCTTCTTTTGGAAATAAAATTCGAAATAACCTCGGCCATAGGCTCTGAACAAGAAGCTAGAAAAGACTAAATTTACGGGCGGGTTGTAGCACACGTCTTTACGCCGCCATGATCTCGTCCCAGTCCCGCTGTATATTATCCCGCTCCTGTATATTACCTGCTGTAATCCAGATTGTGGCGAAATTAATGTCTGCCACACAAACAAAACTCAGCGAGTAACTGACACTTCGCGTGGACAACCAAACTTTGACTAAACACAAACGCGGCAGCAAATCCTGATAGTTTTTACTTAATTTGCGTCAGGATAGTAATGAAATACATTTCATTTGCTCCATTCCAATGTGCGTGGCACTCCATGGACCCCATTTTGAAACTTGTGCCAGTCCTCGCTCGGATATTAAATTGGATGAAGATTGCGCTGTGAACTTTGTGAGCGCTACTGCAAAATCGAGCTCGGTGATCCCCATTTAAATTATCAGAGCCGTCACTATAGGCGACCGCCGGTCAAGAAATCGGACTGTTTTTTTTTGGTCACTTGCCATAGTCATCCGGTTTTGTCTGGGTCTACACAGTCTTCGTAAACTTCCGGTTTTTTTTAGCGCTTGCCTTAAACTTCCGGTTCCGATCATGTCGTCATACAATCGTGACGTCAGGATAACGTCATGCGAGGTAAACAAAGTTAAGCATGTCACATTACAATAACAACGTTACTATTTGTGTGTCAACGTTCCCTATTTATATGACACAGGCAAACCGCAGGCAAAAATCTATGCTCAGATTTTGTACAGTTTAAAGAAATCCTACGAAAAAAGCCATTTAGGTAAGACGACCGCACATCAAGCTACTGTCGTCACCGTGTACTTTTTGAAAAATTGAAGCTTAAAATTGAAGCTTTTCGGACATATTTTGTACCACACAGATGACTATACATATGTATTTTAAAGTCAACTTATGGATGAAATATCAACCTGCAGTTGAAATATTGAGCATAATGGCTTCGCGCGGTTATTGCCTGATCGCGGTTATTACTGTATTCGTCAGCAGTTTAATAACAAATTTATAACAAATTTTTTGCAAGAGAGGATAAAGTTGTGGGTGGCAAATATCAATCTCAGGGATTTTCAAATGCGCATTACAACCAGTTTAACGTTAATAAAAATGTAAATACTGAACAATTTACAATGTACTGTAAATAAAATGTCTTATCTGCAAAGAGTAAAATATTCTCAAAGTACATATATCTGTAATTAATAGATATAAGTACTAATTGTAATAATTGGCTCTACAATCTCTCTGTAATAATTGGCTCTCTACAAACGGGTCATTTTCCGGACAACTGGAAGGACGCCTTGGTCTTCCCTCTGCTGAAAAAACTTGGAGCTGAATTCATTTTCGAGAACACCAGTGAGCAATTTACCATTCATCTCAAAGCTTACTGAGAAAGCCGCTTTCATTCAGATTCATGGTTATATGACTGCTAATAACTTGTACCCCCCCCCCCCCCACCTTACAGTCCTCGTATAGAAAGCACGAATGATATTATACTGAACATGAACAAGCAGCACGAAATAAAAACTCTACAAACAGAGAGAGCAGTTTACCACTAAAACGATTGCAATTTTAGCACCTACACGACTTGTTGCATATTTGCTCCAACTTTCATTACAAATCTATGGCAGATTCGTTTTCCAGGGAATCACGTTAATATAAAACATTGTTGGATCGGAACGTTGAAAACGGTGACATCAAAGAGAATATCGATGGGTCAATTTCGAGCTGCGAATGTTTGTTTTTCTATTCCAAAGTTCCTGACAGAGCGTTTGTCTCTATTTGCAATATCAGTGTGTCAATCAAATTGCTTCCCTTCCTTTGCTGTTTTGTTTGTGTTCTTCGCTACTCATTCCAAGGCTTTTAATACTTGCTTTCGTCTTCTGTTGATTTATCCAATTCTTGTAACTTTGAGTTTCCAATTTTAAATTTTGCATTGTGAATTGCCAATCAAAAGTGAAATAAAATAATCGTGTTAGTATTATTATAAAGCCTATTATAAAGCCTATAAGCCTCGAATTTTATCAGAAACACAGACTTTGAAATACTTTTGACATGCAATTATCTCTTCTTTTGGACTTCAAAATTATGGCAGAATTTCTATTATATTTGATTTAAGAGTTGAGTATTAAGTACTTTGAATCATTAATGGCTTTAAAAATCGTGTATACGGTGCAGCCTAACGAAGCCGATGATCCAAGCCCAGTTTTGCCCAGTGGTGGATAAATTCCGGATACGCAATGGCACTTCTCAAACTCATTAATTATACATGAGGTAATAAACCATTTGCCTGGCCCCATTTGGGTCACATGGATGGCCCTTTATACCCCGGTAAAGAACAGATGAAATCACGCGTGTTTGGATATCCAAGCACACGTAGTTGGGATATCCAAACACGCGTTTGGAAATCAATTAGCAAAAACAATGCAGTGCTTGAACAAAGGTTTATTACCTTCCATGATAAATCAATGTTTGCAGTTAGCATTTACGTTTACATTGCAGTTCATGAGATTTACCTTTGCAGAGCTATTCGTGAACATTGCTAAACACCGTGGAAAATTTTTTTCTCGATTGTACCTGAGACTTGCTGGGAAAGCTCCAACTGTTCTTCAAGTCTTCGCACTCGGTGAAGGCAATCTTTGAATTCCTGCGCTTCCCGGGTTGATAACAGCAAATTTTATTACTCGCTTCACTTGCCGCTTCCTGACTTACCTTCCTGAAGTTTGCTTTTAGGCCTGTACAGGGCCAGTAAGGATTTTTTTGTCTCTACAACTTTCTTGCAGTCGAAACAGGATGATTCCGACGGTAGTTCTGTCGCGATTGAAAAGGACGCCAATGCAAATATAAGCATTGCCATAAATGGTTTGCGAAAAAACGTGGCATTTTTGACGGTATTGCAAAGAACCAACTACGTGCTAATCACAAGCTTTTCCACACAAAAGCAAACAAATTTTACTTCTCAGTAAAGTGTTGATTATCTATTGTTTATTATGCGCGACTGAGAAGTCATTTCAAAAACTCGTGCTTTGTGCTTCATCAGGGCATCCAAACACCTCGAAACAATAAAAGCCCTCGGTCTGCGGCCTCGGACTTTCATCTGTTTCTCGGTGTTTGGATACCCTGATGAAGCACTCGCACTCGTTTTTGAAATATTACATCACACATTTATGTTTTCTAACGCACGTTCATTTGTAGCTTGTTGTTAGATAAAAAATATTTCTTAAAACAAAGCTACATTCCACACGAGTACAACACTGGGCAATTTACGTAATATAGTTTTTTTAAGTACCCCCTCTCTTACTCTTTTATGCTGTTAACTAATATTTAAACATGGTATTGTTGTTTCGTTTCAAGACTGGTAATGTCTTGCCCAGACTGGCAATGTTAAGGTTCACGGTCCGTGAACTCTGCAATTGAGAGGTTGGAAAAGTATGAAGTCTATTCTCCAGACAAAGAGCCTTTTATGGAAACGCAACGGGGAAATTTGTACAATATTATAATGATAACCGACCGTTTAGCGCCAAAGGAGCACAACATTCCTAAGTCAAAAACAACCTTCAGCTCACTTGTTCTGCTACATTTTTCGACTGAATCGGACGTGCAAGGAAAATTGTTTCAGTCATCAATCACTTACAAAAGGGACTGGTTCGGTCATCGCCCTCTTCTCTTCATCTCTACACTTGTCCGATGATCTAAGCATTTCAACGGTGTGCCATGGCTGACGAAAACGCACCCATGCCGAAAGTGGAATTCAGCGACGCAGAGAGTTCGAATAACTCTTCCCGTAAAACCAAAGTCGCTGCAATCAGTGTAACAGTAACTTTTTTACTCGGAGCAGTGGTTTCTTTGGTTGCGGTTTTCTCGCTGGAGAAAGCGACGCCAAATGCTCGTTTGGTTGAAGTCAATTTGAAAGAAGGCGAAACACTGACATATCAAGTGGATCAGGACATAGAAGTACACGTGGGAGAAATACAGAAGGGTATGTTTGCTTAAAACACTTTTACTTTTGTCTTAATATGTATTTGTTGTCCTTACCAAGAGAATATGATTTTTATTTCTCTTGTCCTTACCGCATTCCGATTTAAAGATATAGTCAGACCTTCGGGCATCCCATGAAGAAAAGGTATTATAAATTCGATTTTTATCATTTGAAGACTTTTTTTACAAAACGAATAAAGTAATGGGATTTTATATGTTGTGATTAAAACTGTTTGGGAACGAAACCAGTATGAAAGCAGGAACTACATTTTCAAATTATTGTTATTGATTTTCTAGAAACCCTAAAGGCAAAACCCGTTATTTTTCCATATTACGAAAACCACCTAGTGATAATTACAGTAGTATGTGGATGCATGGGTATCGTTTATTACACAACTTGAAAATTGATAATAGTACTGATATGTGCGTCTCTTATGATTGCAAATCAAGAAGCCTTTAGTTGATGTTGGGATATTTCTGGGCTGTCGCCGATATTTAACAATTATTCTAAGAGGGCGCGCTGGTTAGCGAATGATAGAGAACCAATGAGATGCGTAAAACGGCTGGAAAGCGAGCCTGTTGGGGTAGTAACTAATAAATGTATTGTATTCAGTCGTGATATCTTTGGGGAGATTAGTCCTATTTTTCAGGAATCCTTCGAGGGGCTCGGGTTAACATCTGTAATCCGATACAATTACTTTGTTCAGTGATAGGAACTTGCGATCTTTACTGTCAGTACAAGAGCTTACGAGATTAGCTCGATAAGCAAAATTCTCCAATTTTTTTACACTGAGCTGAATAATAAGGTAAGGAATCCGTATCGGTCTCATTTATCTCATTTATTGCGTAGATACCGTTGACGTCAGCTTCTGCCGTTAATGTGCCAATCAAAGGTCGATTGGCTTTTGAAACAAAGAGCATTTGTTTTAATGGTTAACAAACTTGAATAACAAAAAGAATGCTTGTGAACAAATATCTTCTCTAAGTACATTGCCATAAATATTGAACGTTATCAGATAACGGTCACTTCGATCAAAAGTCATCATGGGCCTTAAAAAAATTGCGAAATCCCAAATGAAAAAATTGGATGCTTGAGGATTATTTTCATTACTATTTCTTTATCACTTCTGTTATAACACTTAAAATACAATTAAAGTAACCCCCATCAAACCCTCCGGCCCTTGTCTACTATCTAATGCGATCTACAGTAACTGACATGTAATGAAAGTATATTGAAACATGGAAAAGATCTATACATTTTAAAACATGAGAGGACGGATAAAGCGTTAACTGTAAGTATCGTTCCACGCAGAGCTTTCTTGGGCTTTTCTTAGGAAAGTGTGAAAATCTGTTTAACTGTTGGAAATCGAGCTATCATCGCTTCTAATGAGCCACGGGGAATATTGTAAAATGACACTATGCTCTGAATGAAAGAAATAAAGTTCTGGTTTTCGTCGAAACGTGATTCCCTGAAATAAATAAAAGACTGAATTTTGTGACATTCCGCCACGTGTAAGTTGTACACAGTCTTTCACCCCTTGGCTAACCGATGAAATTGTTTTCTAAGGCAAAGCTGTGTTCGATTTCGAATTTATCCTCGTTATTTATCCCCCGACTATTCTTGGAGGCTAACAAAGCGTAAATCAAGGCGTATCAGAGGAGGTGATCTAATGTCTCTCAATAATTCACGCGGATTTCCGTCCATCCTGTTAGTAAACTTTTCGATTTTGCAGACAAGGGGTAAAACTAAGCTCTCGAAGAATGGAAAGAAAAACATGAGGTTCTTTGTTATCCTGTCGCGATCAACAAAAACAAGGAGCAGTGTCTCTGGCTTTTCAACACAGGTTATTCGAGCAAAAATATGTGTGTGCGAGTGTGCGAGCGATTGAGACTATAATAAAGTTATTTGATTGTGATTTGTAAAAACCGCCTGCCGCGAGAAAACGTGCCTCGCTTTTGCATTGAGCCGAGCACAACGAGTGTGTAACTGTGCGCCCCAAAATGTATCATTGTACAATCTCTACAGGAATGATCACAAGCTGCGTTTATTCCCTTCCAACTGATGTAATTTTCTCACTATTTCGAAAACTTCAGTTTTCAGTGTCTTATTTTATTTTATTTAATTTGCAATGTCTGCTATTTCTAGTTTCTCCGAAAGTTCTAAATACGTACAGAAACCCATCAACTGGTACGGGCGAAACTCGATTTGTGCTTGCTCAGCGTATGTCTGTATAAATATTCTCGTGTGAGTTTTAAAAGACTCAGTCAATGCGTCTGTGATTCTTGTCACCTTCTTCAGTTGCAAGTTTGAACTGCATTCTTAGATTTTATGAAAAATGTTTCGCTTCCACAAATCATTTTAAACTGAATTAGACTACGGGAAGTCTCTCTTTCCGCTCTGACAGGGACAGTCGAGGAAAACGAGCAAGCGGGCGAGCGACCGCGAAATCGCCTGCGGGGTTGAAACGTGACGGGCGTGTCGAGCCGCTAGTGTAGTGAGACTATCCCTCAGCGGAAAGAGAGACTGCTCGTAGTCTATAACTGAATTTCAACATATACTGCACGTGATGAACCCTCTTTGATGCATGTATATTCGTAACATAAGCCTTCAAATGTAGTTCTTTCTGATCCTGATATTGAGAAAGCGGGAAACATCTCCCAAGACTCAGCGAACTTCTATCACTGCTTTACTGACAAACGAAAAGCGCACGATGAACACGAGCAGTCGTGAGGAAAAACCTCCCCCCTCCCCCCTGTCGGTTTTTGGCAAGTTGCAAACCAAATATTTCTTGGCTTTTATCCGAAACTTGCTGGGCGGATTAGGGTCATTGAACACACCATACTGGGTGGGTTCCCAAGTGAACCCACCGGGTTTCAACTTCTTTTATTTACTTTGACACAGTTTTTCACTAGCTAGCTCTGGCATGGCGTTAAGGCAGGACAAATTTCAAAACAATCAGGTATCATATACTAAAACCAAACCAATTACAAGATGCAGACAATCAAATGAGCCAATGAGAACTCGTAGCAAATACATGTGACCAGTACCAAGCGTGGAGAAAACAACGTTCAAGGGCGAAACAAAATTTGGCTGTCATTGCAGTATACGTTCTTAAGTAAAGTCTACTCAACTGTCTTAGTAGGCTGCCAAATTGTTTGAAGACAGTTTCCTAATACATAGGGTTTTCAGCCATAGCCTTCTCGCTCTCTTCTAGGCCGGGTCATAGTTGTTGTTGTTCTGTTTTTCTTGTGTGTGTGTTTTTTGTTTTGTTTTTACCAACTGCTCTTGGTGTAGCGACATTTATTTCTCGTGACAGCAGCAAACAAAAACTGGCAAAAGATGTGTCATCTTGGCAGCCCCGCTAATAAAAGATGTGTCATCTTAAAAGCAGGAATGTTTGCCACCGTCACAAAGAAATAAAAAGTCTTCCGCTGATTGAGTTTCAACCAGGGTTTCAACTCTTTCTTTTTGTTTTCTTTTTTTTTTTTTTTTTCATTTCTCGTGACAGCAGCAAACACAAACTGGCAAAAAATGTGTCATCTTGGCAGCCCCGCTAATAAAAGATGTGTTATCTTAAAAGCAGGAATGTCTGCCACCGTCACAAAGAAACAAATAGTCTTCCGCTGATTGAGTTTCAACCAGGGTTTCAACTCTTCCCTTTTTTTGTTTTTTTTTTTGTTTTTGTTTTCGTTTTGTTTTTTTTCTCAAACTTCATTGCTATGAGAAGTGAGAAGACTATTTATGGCTCAGGTTGATCACGTATTTCCCTAAAAGCTGCTTTCCGACTAAAGGTCGCTGCTTTGAACTTTTTAAATATTTCTATGTTCATTTTGCCAGTTCGAGACTTAGTTATGCAGGCCGCTCTCGTCCTTAACTCTATTTACTATGGCCGAGTAGGCTGACAAATTGTTTCAAGAAATTATCTGAGCACAAAGGCTTTGTAACCATAGCTTTCGTTTCTTATTCACAGACGGGTCATTATTATCATATGTTTGTTTGTTTGTTTGTTTGTCGTCGTTATTGCTTTTTTTTGCTTTTTATCAACTGCTACATATTTCTTGTGACAACAGCAAACACAAACTGGCAAAAGATGTGACAGCTTGGCAGCCCTGCTAGTGATAGACTGCGAGTAGTCTCTAATTTTGGCGATGGCGATTGTGGGGTGGGCGAAATACACACACGCGCGCGCGCGAAATTTAGAGGCGACGTGACGCGAAGGGAACGCCGAAAATGAGATCTAATTTTCGGCGCTCCCTTCGCGTCGCGTCGCCTCGAAATTTCGCGCGCGCACGTGTGTGTATTTCGCCCGCCCCACAAACGCCATCGCCAAAATTAGAGACTTCTCGCAGTCTATGCTAGCGAAAGATGAGTCATCTTAAGAGCAGGGGTGGTTGCTACCGTCACAAAAAAACAAATATTCTTCAACTGAGTTTCAACTCTTCCATATTTTTGCTTTTAAACGTTACTCCTGTGAGAGCTGAGAAGACTCGTAATGTTACTCAGAGGGATTAGCCTGTATTAACTAAATTATGGACTGGCAAAATGGACATTGCAATAACTGAAATTTCAAATATCTTTCCATAAATCAGAGTTAGTAAGTGGCAAAAGTACTGGCAACTTAGTGGACAGTCCTTCTAACAGAAGAGGTGCCTCTTCCATCGTCTGACTTGTTTAATAGACCGAAAAAGCAAAGCCGATTTCAAACACTACTGATTTCTTCTGATTCTTTCCTTAACATCTTACTGCAACCAGACCTTGTAAACAAATTAATGTGGATTAGCTAAAATTAATTTTAATAAATAAATTTGGTATCCAACTTGTCATACAATGCTGTTTTGCGTTTGTTCGGTCCACACAAATTCCCGCCGAAATTATAGACATAGTAAAACTGATATAAGTGCGTGCAATTGTATAACAGGAGATACAAACACTGCTGGAAAACGAAATTAGCTGTAGCCTTTGTTATTATGCGAGAACGACAATACGATTGAAATAATAAATGTTTTTTCTGACTGTAATCATAATCTGTAACTATGTTTTTTTCCCTTCGGCTAAGGGAAGGACCATTAGAAAAGTTATGGGGGGGAGGGGGGGGGGGGGGCGAGCAAAGTACAAAAAAATTCATGCAACGGAAAATTGAGTGAAAAAATTCATACACAACGAGTAGCCCAGAAAAAAAAGTTCCTGCATACGGAAAAAATATATTTTCCTACAAGGGAAATGTCAACAAAAAATTCTTGCAGCTGGAAAATCCCCGCCCCCCCCCCCCCCCCCCCCAACACCTCAATAACTTTTCTAATGGACCGTCCCTAAGTATCAATCTGACTTTGTGCGTACTGCCAAAAAATGTCTGGGAACGCCCCTGCTGATCGAAGCCGATCCAAAATAGTGGCGAGAAAAACCTGGCATGTAATTCATGTAACTTCGCGTTTGTGATTAGCAATGATTTATAGCTGTAATGAGTCGACGAAATCTTAAATGCAACCAAGCCATGTCTGAGATAAATAACAACGCTGTTAAATTCAGAGAATTACAGATCGAACATGTGGGGTCGTCTCTCATATACCGGACATGTGGCTTTGTTCAGTTCTTGTAGCCCTCTAATATTTCTAGTTCCCATGCCGACAAGACTACTGAGCTAGCAGCTACAATTATACCGGTAAGGGAAGGTACGTTTTTTCTTGGGGGGGGGGGGGGAGGGCTGGGGAATTTTGGGATTTTTTTCCCAAAAAAGTGTTGGCCCTCCCTTGCGTTTTAATGAAAACACTCCTCACCCCCCACCTTTAGGTGACTGACAAAAGTGCGACCCTCCCCTCACTACTACATGGTATGTTCCATGCTGTAGAAACCTCAGAACTTTTCGCTTGTGAACGTAAAGTGTTTGAATATGAATATATGTCGATATTGAATGTGTGCACGCTGAAACAAAGAAAATGCGAGCAATCAGTGTGGGATATTTACGTTTTATAGCTGAAGTTTGAATATGGAAGTATTTGAGTATTATAAAAGTTTTCAACATAAAATATCTAAGGGAAAATACGCGCGCTTCTTTCTCCGACTAGCCGGCATTGCTACAAAACACCAAATTAAATCAAAGTAGGTGAAAACAAAAACTTAATCTGTAAAAAAAATGGAAAGCAACATCACAAAAATTCTCATTAAAAAATTCCGGAAAAGATGTGTGACCCTCCCTTGAATAGCTCACATGAGGTATGGCCCTCCCCTTTTGGTGCTCACTTTCACTGATGATCCTCCCCTCTGAGGCCCCAGCCCTCCCCCCCACCCCAAGAAAAAACGTACCTTCCCTAATGATTTTGCGCGGCTTACATACAGATTCAACTTAACAGAGTCCACTACGCGAGACTTTTGTAAAGGACAGCAGGGAAGATTTTTCTAATCTTGTTCACTGTAATCTAGCTTGAGTTTATCCCATTGTTTGATATAAAACGAAAACAAGATGTCGATTCCCAGACTTCAAGTATAAAGTCAATCTAATCACATCGCTTTTAGGCTTCGGAAACGAGTGCACTGACGGTATTGGAAGGAAAATAACCACTGAAATCAGCGTTTAACAACCATTTGTGACATCGCATCGTTTCTCAAGAAAATGAAACCAGAAACTGAAAGAAAACACTTTATTAATCCTTTTGGTTACTGGCATCCGGTGACAAATAATAATAATGTACAAAAGTCAACAGTCAAATACTAGTCGCATCCAACGAACAGAACAAGCGTCATTATTTTGCTTTTCGTCGCGTTTTTTTATTTTTGTTTTTTATTTTTTGATTGCTTATACCTTGAGCGGTCTCAGCATGCTGCAGATAAATTTTATAAATGAGTTTTTGGTTCGAATTTCCTATTCGAATTTCCTATTTCCTGTTTCCTGTTTCCTATTTCCTATTTCCTATTTCCTATCTCCTGTTTCCTGTTTCCTATTTCCTATTTCCTATTTCCTGTTTCCTGTTTTCTGTTTCCTATTTCCTATTTCCTGTTCGAATTTCCTATTTCGAGTTTTTGGTTCGAATTTCCAAAATTGTCTGGTGATGACTTCTGAATGATGCGTAACACACCTCTATGGGAAAACCAAGTCACGTTTTATTATGACTTGATGACATGTATTAGTCTGTCCTTACGTCTCCGCGGTTCTGGTTTACATTTGATGCAGTGACATTTCGATCATGAAGCAGCAGATTAAGACACCTTGCGGTAAGCCGATTAGATACGCTTGAAAAACCCCTCACAAATTCTTAGAAAAGTTTTCTAAGAATTTGTATGGGACAACAGCAGGTACTTACAGTTCGCGCTTTCTCCGTCCTGTCATGTGTTTTGATAACAGTGGATGCAAAGAATATTAAAATTACAGTTATCTTCTCTGCAAGAACGATTAAGGGAGAGAATATTTGTTAACAGGCATCTTTTCCCGTATTGCTGTTAGTGTATACCCATGAAAGTTAAAACTGTCTGTCTTTTGTTCATTCCAGGTACTATCCGCACGATAGTTGGCATCTGGGTTCTTAACAAGACGTCAGAGGAGTACTGGTTCCTAGTGAAATTCAACCTGTCCCACGTGGGTGGAAATGTGGACATAAAAGGCGTCCAAATAATGACAGACTACTTCCTCGTTCGACTCCAGCTTCATTCAAGGTTAACATTGTTATTAATTTTTTGAGTATGTTTACTCGTATCTATAGCATTTAGTTTTCAGGTTTGGAAAAGCGTATAATTGATTCCCTTAAAAGTGGAGAAGTTTTGCACCACGAATATAGCATATGAGGCTCGATAACCAGCCGCTTTTCGGGAGTAAAACGGGACCCGAGTGAGCGGCGGAAATCGAGCCTTATTGCATATTTGAGCCGTTATTTCACTAAAGTGGGATGTAGCCCACCCAACTGATCAAAACTGATGACATTGAAAAGGGGGAGGGGGAGGGGGAGGGGGAGGAAGGTAGGGAAGGAGGAGGGATTCTGTCAAGCCCGTCCCTCTTAGGCGGTGAAGCCGGGGCACATGGGCATAATGAACCGCAGGTTTGCTATGGAAGTTTAGTCGGATCTATTTCTTTTGCAATCCTACTGTGACGCTGCAGGGTTTTCAACTTCATTCCCCAAGATAAAAAAGTGCTTTCCTTTTGATATCGCTCTTCTGATTTTATATTGTCAGAACACCAAACTACGGGGCAGGCGAGTCAGTTGAAGTCTATGGAAATAATTCCACGGATAAAGAACGATTTCGACTCGAATTCAGCATCCTCCAACAGCTACTCCCAACTGTGAAACGCGACCTCTGTGTAAAGGTGGATGGACAAAAAGTGGCTGACTCAAAACCTGAAGAATCCCCTTTGCTTCCTGGCTCCGTGAAAATGAACAGAGAAGCAAACACTTCAGATAAGAACGCAGTTTTCATCAAAAATCATTTCAATCACTTAGATTTCGTAAACATGTCATCAGAAATCAATCTGCACATGAAATATTCTGATTTTGCTTCCATTAACAAGAGCAATGGAATGATCTCAGAGAGTCATGCTTATTTTTCGGGACAGTTACATTTGGGAGAGCTGACTCACAGTAAAGGTGGTTTTGATGTTACAGTAATGAAAATAACTTTGAAAAGCCACGTCTCACTCATTAAAACCGACTATTTCGGGTACGCTGAATCTGAAGCAGATAAGTTCCACCTTTTTGTAAAGCTCGTTGTTCCAAAAACTGGGGCTATTTTGTCTGTCGACGAAGACCCTGCAGAAACGCCATCAAATGTGTCATTGTCCAGCCAACAAAATAACTCAACAAACTCGTCCTTAGTCCCTCTGAGCCGGGTCCGAAGAGGAAACAGCGTGGTTGCTCAAGTTTGGCAAAAGGCCGGGCCCACTAAACTAAGTGTCATTCACCCGGTGACATTGTTTCAGAAGAAAGTTCTTGGAATCAAAATAAAGGGAACTGCTCACGTTTCGGTGAAAGATGAAAAGGGTTGCAAATAGAAGTCGAAGGCAAGCTTGCTATAGGACGTAAAAGCTTCACCGTGTTTAATACGACGTACAAACGAAAACAATTGGAGGAAGGAAAAGAAGTTCATTCAAGGAGTCAGCGGAAAATAAAAATAGTAAGTTACTTCTTTTCATTTTCTATTCAGCTTGGGGAAGGGATACGGCGGCTGGGGGAGGGGTTGGGTGGGGATTATTTACCCCGTCAAACGTTTCAAGCTTCAAAGGTATCTAAGCGATAGTTATAACCACAGGACTTTCAGACTCTATCTAAAATTCCAGTTGGGTATGAAGTTTTATTATCCATTGAACATCACATTTCTACCACAATCATTTTGACAGACATTTTTTTATTTACATTTCAGTGTTGATTATTTGTGAGTGAATTTTAGCGGTTTTCCGTGTTAAGGAATCATGGTGCCACCACGTGCGCCACCATGATCGTGTTTCCCACTTTAAAGTAGAAACCATTTTCAACGTAGTAGATACTGATACCCCTGGGATACAATCTTTTACTATAATGTGGAAAGGTGTTTATGTGATTTTGTGAGTACTCACTCATTCTTATTTTCTTTTCAGGCCAACTCTGTTCCCGTATACTCCTTTCAACTTGGAGTGGATTTCAACTTAACAACCAGAGACGAGTTCAAGCTGAGCTTTCCTCCTGAGGGGAATTCACTGATTCCACCCAAGTTAGCCGTACAGGTATAAAACTCGGGATCCGGTATACCATTTTAGAACAAAGACCGTTACCAATGCAACATTAACCATCCAAGAAAAAAACCGTCCAAGAAACTATTCAACTGCCTCCCAAATTGTGGGCATCTATTGGGCGTTCGGTTTGGACGCTTAAAAGGAGTGCTCCTGCTTGTTTTCTGTATGCAAGAAATAAATTAACTCTAAAATTACAAGAAAGCAAAATATAATTGTAGCACCGGAGGCCGCAGAGCGGAGCACCATGGGTAAGCAAATCTGGTAACCTATTGATCCGAGAAAATTTGGTTGTGACGTCAGCGTACATCCGTGCGTCCGTCCGTTCAGACTCTGGGTGAGGGGGGGGGGGGGGGAGGGAGTCCCAAGGATAATGCCATCTTTTCTTGGCGGGAAATTGCGCGGTGCTTTTGAGCAATCAGCGTTTCTTGGCGGGAAATCGCATGACCATCCTCACTTTTGAAAAAGAGGTTTCTTTAAACATGTTTAAAGGTTTATTGTTATTGTTCGACATTACTGAAGTTTTAAACTTGAGAAAAAAAACATCTAATATCTATAAATGGAAAGAAAAAGTTAAAAGAATACTCATTTGTCTTTTTGGTGGAAGGCGAAAAGTTCAAGTTGCGAAATCTTTTTTCTCGGACTTTATCTTTGTTGTGTTCTCCTCTGTGAACTCGGTCGGCACAACGCTTGAGCTCGCAGCATTTCGCCCAGGTCCCGACACCAAATATAGCAGAGCTAGTGCCTTCTGTTTTTTTTGTCTACAACCATGTTTTTTGCGGTGGTCCTAACACATTTTCCCTGGAAAAACACGTGTTTATCTCGATGGAGCTGTGATCAATAAACAGCGGTGTAAGGATTACAGTTAACGCGAATTTAGGTGACGTGTTAGCTTAGCTCAATGGATATATCGCGCGATCCTTTGCGCGTTGCTCTGAAGCGAACGGTGCGTATTCGATTCTTAGAGGGGAAAATAAATTTTGTATTTTTTTATAGAACGACTTCAATGAGAGTATTTTCAGAACCTTATAAGTAGCAGCGAAGAAAAATGTGGAGCTCCGCTTTTAGTCTTGGATTAATCTATATCTTATAAATGTTTTAAGATCTTTAGCATTCTCCATAGCGTAGGGGTGGAGTGAGCTTGAATGATGAATGCAGCTTTACCAAGGGCCTCAAAAATCTGCACAAGGAGGCACCACAGAGAATCGAAAACAATAACTTTCAAGGGGGCCCTTAAAATGTTTTCAGGAAGAAGGATCTTAGGAATTAATGAAAAAACCTTCAAAACCTGAAGCTTTGTGGAACAATCAAACAATAGATGGCAGCTGATCAAACTGACAATGTCACTCACAATAGACGGACTAAAAAGCAGACATACAAAAGACGGACAAAAAGTCCCAAAACTGTCCAATGACGTCACAGCTAATAACACAAGAAATTCATGTGTCAGGGACATAAATACCACACTCTACAGCATCTACTTGACCTTAAAGATGACTTATGTTCAGGCAGTTATCGATATGACAGTCATTGTTACCAACAACAATCCTTTGTAGGGCCGCTTTTAGCAGGGCAATCGTAGCGGTCGTGTACTGAACAAGTAGCTTGTATTTAATTTGTCCTTTGAGTGGACAAAGGAAACATCTGCGTCCACGTCTTAGGTAAAAAAAAATGTTATTCCAAGGTTTTAGTCTAAGCTTTCTATTACCTGGGATGTGAATGTCACAAGAGGACACGATAAATTTTATTACCAGTGTTATTTATCTAAGATTCAAAGCGTGTTCTTCCATTTAAAAATGATCGTATTTTTTGGTCAGATTGAGCCCTTTGCCGAAGTGAGAGCAAGCATTGAAGGACACATTTCTGTCTACCTTCTCCGAGCTGGTGTCTACGGAGATGGCACATTAATGCGAATTGGTCTCCCTGTGACACTGTCCTACTGTGAAGGCAAGTGGTGTCTCACCCTGAATGCTCGCCTGACTGCATTGGAGTTGAGTGCTGGAATTTTCTATCAGTGGCGAAAATTAAGCTGGAGGAAAGGGTATCAGTGGGCTGAGAAGAAGATACTGTATGAGTTCGAAACACGGGCTGCCATCAACGACTCCTTGACGTTGTCTGATAAATGCACCAGCCACACCAGCTAAATCAACTGTGTCGACTAAAGAAACTACTGAAGAAACCACTAGAGAAACTACACCGACTAAAGTAACGACTAGATAAACAACATCGACGAAAGAAACCACACCGACTGAAGAAACTACCAGAGAAACCGAACCGACTAACTGAAACTAAAAAGACTGAAGAAAGTATACCGACTGAAGAAACTATACCGACTAAAAAAACTACCAGAGAAACCAAACCGACTGAAGAAACTACTAGAGAAACTAAACCGACTGATAAAACTACTGGAGAAACTAATCCGTCTAATGCAACTACACCGACCAAAGAGACTACCAGAGAAACCAAACCGACTGGAGTAACTACACCGACTATTGCAACTACGCCGACTGAAAAAAATCACCATAGAACCTTCACCAACTGTACAAGTTTCTCAGACTATTCAAATATTCTGAATTAACTATGACTGATTCATTAAGGCCAATAATAACTGACCCAAACGACATCGGCAAAACTACGGCAATTGTAAAATATAGCTCAACAAGGAATTAGTGCTTGTGAGGGGCTGTTAGAGGTCAGTATTATAATTCTGATGGCAGCCTCATACATTATTTGCCAATGCTGACACGTGTGCCATGGAAATAATCATCTTTATTAGCAATTAACATGGTTTTAAAGGGCAGTTAGAGACACTATACCTGGACACTTCAATTATGATAAATAAATCTTTTTCGGACTGTTTCGAGCTTGGTCCCTCTTTCGTTGCAACACTGTATTGTTTCAATTTTAAGCCATGACATACATGTAGCTTACATGTAGACTGGAATGCTTTTTTTCACCTTTTTAAAATGCCTTCATTTTGCGAAATATCCGGGTTACCTGAAGGAAATGCTCAGTCTGCGCTCCAGCACCTATTCTCTTTGAGAGGCAGTGATATTTTGTCCGTCCCTAAAGTGAATACGACATCGTATGGCCTTTCGATTCTTTTAGCTACTTAGCGGCGAAATGCTGGAATGCACTCCCCGATAATTATAGGACCTCCGTAGACTTCAATCATTTCTGTAAATTAATTACGTCTTATAATAGTATTTTATAAATTGTCATTTTAGGAATCCTTCTAATTTATTTTGTATTTTTTTGTTTAGTCATTAGTTCAGTTTTCGCTGAAAGATATTTCCATGCTACTCTTAAATTCGAATGAAAATATAGTTTGTTGTTGTTGTTGCTGCCGGACTGCGCAGAATCACATAGACTTAGTACAACCGCTTGAGACGGTTAAAATACACGTCCTTTGTAATAAGAACACTCAGTAAGGGTTAGACAATGAACGCGAGTGTTCTAGGGGATATAGTGTCCCGAGCAAAGATAGAAGGCCACGAGGCCGCAGGCCGAGTGGCATTCTATCTTGCGAGGGACGCTATATCCCATAGGACACGAGCGTTCATTGTCTAACCGTCTTAGAACATGGTCACACCCACGAAGAATTTCGTTGTTGCGTGCAGATTGTATTTTTGCATTTTAATTTGTTAGTTCTCACCTTGAAATTACGTTGCTATTTTGTTTACGATATTTTTGCTATTGTACACACGCCTTTGAGTTGCAATGTTTTACTGAGAGTGCTTAACCGCGCAGTCTATCGCAGTTGATGTGTAAACAGCCATGAGCCAATACAAGGACTGAGGAACTCGAGGCAGTGATTGCCCCACAAGATTTACTAGATTTACACTGGTGAAAGCAGTCTTCTACGCGCTACGACCACCGGCACCAGCAACTGGGGACCCGCAGGGAAAGCCAAGAGACCAAAGACAAGTTCAAGTACAACACTCGTAGTCCGGCAAACGCGGAGAAACAAGTCTGTCCTTCTATTTCAATTAAGGTCTGAACATTTTTTATTTCATGTAAAGCTGTAAAGTAATGGTTTTTCTTTCGATTTGCTTTTTGCTATGCTATTATACCGTAAGGTTGCATTTTTTTGTTAAAACCCAAAAAATAATGAGTGTTTCTAGCCGTTGAAGCTGTTGATTTTATCGATTTAGTTATAAATATTCACAGAGAATTTGTGCATTCATTAGTAGTTTCTGCTTAGTTATTAGTATGCTCTATATAGAGCATACTAATGAGGCTTCCAAACAAAGGAAAACAATGCCTCATTAGTATGCTCTATATAGAACCTCTAATGAATGCAGAAATTCTCTGTAATTTTACCTCGCAATTTCCCTGTACTTCAAAGCCCCCGCCACTTTACATAATTTAAGACAGTTAATGGAATATAGAGCATCGAAATGCTGGACACTGATTGGCTGAGTGGGTGTGACCATGTTCTAACATACCTTCCAGCCCGCAATGAAGGCTTTTTTTGGCAGGCGAGCAATGAATTATTTTAACCTTTTGATCCAATATCAACATGCATGTTATCTTTACTGGCCTACATACTTGCTGTGATACAAGTTGAGAGAATTTGTTTAAATATGAAGACAATTCGTATTAGGGAAGGTACGTTTTTTCTTGGGGGGGGAGGGCTGGGGAATTTTGGTATTTTTTTCCCAAAAAAGTGTTGGCCCTCCCTTGCGTTTTAATAAAAAAACTCCTGACCCCCCCACCTTTAGGTGACTGACAAAAGCGCGACCCTCCCCTCACTACAACATGGTATGTTCCATGCTGTAGAAACCTCAGAACGTTTCGCTTGATAACGCAAAGTGTTTGAATATGAATATATCTCGATATTGAATGTGTGCGTGCTGAAACAAGGAAAATGCGAACAATCAGTGTGGGATATTTACGTTTTATAGCTAAAGTTTGAATATGGACGTATCTGAGTATTATAAAAGCTTTGAACATAAAAGATCTAAGGGAAAATACACGCGCTTCTTTCTCCGACTAGCCAGCATTGCTGTTGGTTATTTTAACAGAAAGGTTTAGTTGTTTAGCATGTGAAATCTGCCTCTCAAAAACAAATATTTCCGACATTTCCGACAGGGTAGAGCGCATTGTTGGATCTACTAGTAACTCTTCAGAACTAAACGACTCAGGAGATCAGGCAGCGGATAGCCAACAGCAAGAAGCTGAAGAAACGATACCTGAGTCAAGTACTTCTCGATAGGGACAGAAAAGGACACGAATCCTCCGAGAAAAACTATGTGCCATGGCATAATATACATGTAAAAATGTAACCTAGTACCTATAATAAAACACCAAATTAAATCAAAGTAGGTGAAAAGAAAAACTTAATCTGTTAGAAAAATGGAAAGCAACATCACAAAAATTCTCATCAAAAAATTCTGGAAAAGATGTGTGACCCTCCCTTGAATAGCTCACATGAGGTATGGCCCTCCCCTTTTGGTGCTCACTTTCACTGATGACCCTCCCCTCTGAGGCCCCAGCCCTCCCCCCCCAAGAAAAAACGTACCTTCCCTTAGGTGATCATTTTCCTCATTCTCATAAACTGTATGTTTGAACATGCAGTCACGTGGTAAGGAGATGTTCGTCAAGGTCCCTATTGGGGCTTAAAGGCGGGGTTATTTCGTGTGTACGCCATCTTGGATTATCCATGATTTATAGGATGGAGGTCACTTTCTACTTGCCTGATAATTGTAATACATTCTTGGAAAGAAGACTTTTACAGCTCATCATGAAAAGAAAAAAGACCTGAAGGATTGCTTTAATCTCGGTGGCGCATATAGAACAAATTGGAGAGCTTCAAGGCAAGAAATCCTTGTTCGAGGACACACTTTTTTTTTCAAAGCTTAGGAGATCTGGAAAGAACCCGGCGACTTTCGTTTAGATTTTCAAGTACTTACGGTAATTTTCTTGAAATGTATGAAAAACTTGTTTAAAATAGCTGTGAAATTACCCTGTAGTTACCGTTTGCTTGCGAGTGACTTCACTCTAGGGGAAGATTGAATGGTTTTTGCTTTCCTTAGCAAACAAGCGCTTCTTATGTGAATGAAATTTCATGTTCGTGAAGGTTTTGTTGTCCCTTCTTCTGTGTTTATTCATTCAAGCAATTTTGATGAGCAATCTGATAACCTTGAACAACTTGATTTTAACGCAACCTCGATCCAAATGCAAAGTAGGAACGTAACAGATTTTAAGTTTTATTAATGTGAACTATTATGTACATAGTATGCTTTAATTTCTAGCTAGAAACACGACCCCACAAGGAAGCCTTTTGCTTTAAACCAGTTTCGTGCATAAGTTTAGTGCGTGATTTTCATTATTTTTCTCCACTTCTTTTTCCGCATCTAGTGTATTTTATTCGAAAAGTAGAAATCGTGACAATTCTAGACTGGTTCTGTGATGTTTTTCAGTCTAGGTTGTTGTTCTTCGGCAACGCACATTGGGTTGTTTTGACTAATACGTAATTTATTTTTCAAACTGAAAAGTCGCTCTGTCGTCAATATTAAGTTTATAGTCTTCATGTAAAGCTCTATACGTTTTTTTTCAGTTGTGGAATATTCTATCTTCTTATATTAATTTTTTTGGTTTCTCCATTTGAATTGAATGACATTTCTGTCCCAGTTTAGCCACTTCAGTGGGGTGAGTCCAGTGTAGCATGTTTTCGTGTTCGTTTTGTTTTTAACTTCTAAGCCATCTCAGCGTTGTGTTTAGTTAAAGATCGAAATTAAAAATATTATTTAAGTTACTATAAGCGAAATATTTCCCGGTTTAAGTCTCTATTTTGTCCAAAATGAGAAACTAAAAGCTTTCTAAAATTAGTTCAGGCTGTGCTCTTGAAAACGCCCGAACAATACTTCGTGGGCGAAAAACTTGTGCCATTTTCTCTTGATAATTTTAAGTGTTCTTGAAAGTTTCCGAAAACATTTTTTGGGTAATTTTTGTCAGTAAACTGTTTGATGCCAATTCGCAGTTTCCTCAGCGGTTCGCATGATTACTCTTGTTGTTTTTTACCTTTTGGCGAATAACTGCACAACTAAAATTTACTGTAAATACGGGCCAGTAAGCATGAAAGAGAGGTGTGGAGCTCCGCTCTCAGGCTTGGCTAAATCTGTATATTATTGGTATGCAGTGTTCGAAGAAATCACTCTTTGATGTTTATGGTCCCTATCTATATTAATTAGAGGTTTATAGAGTCGGTTGTTGTACTTGTTTTCCGTTCAGGAAGTCAAGTCAATTCTGAAATCGCGACGTGTTTCTTTCGGGAGGTCGCCATTTTCGGGATTCATTAACAACCGTACAATTTCATCGTTAATTCGATAATGTGTTAAACTATCACCCATTGCGAGGAATTGCACTAACGAGGAAAAAATAAGAAAAGGAATCTGTTTGGATGCTTTCCGACTTGTTTCCAAGATCATGCAAACTGAATGTAAGTATGTTAAAATGACATTTTTAATGAGTAATAGTTTCTGGCCAGTCACTACCCTTTCAAAGATAGATTTTCTGTCTTACAAATTTATACATTGTATTCACAATTTATATACATTTTCTCAACATACAAATGGATTATTAAATCTGTCGGCGTTCAATAAAGCCTCTATATCAAACGAGTAGACAAAAAATACGCAGGGAATTAACATAATTGACGTCAACAGTACCAATAATGGTAGCTGGACTACAGACTTGCGGAAAGTTAGAAACATTGTTAAGAAACATTGTTTTTCAAATTCTTTCCTTTCGCATAGACGCACACTTGTTGCAGAAGCAAAAAAAAAACTGTTTTTGAAAAAAGAAACACAAAACAAAAGAAAACAAAAAACAAAAAACAAAAAACAAAAAAAAAAGAAAATCACAAACACTTTTCTTCCGCGACAAAATATAAATGTTACAGTGTGCGCGAAACGGAAACATTCGAAACTCCTCACATGGGCATAACATGGTCTCCATAAATTGTTTGTGGAGGCCTTATGCTTCACAATTCAGAATGTTTTAATTTCATGTCATATCCTTTGACCATTCTGACCCTATAAAAGATGAACCTGCTGCAAAATGTTTCCCCGATTCTGCGTTTTCTGACACGGACGCCAAAGCTGCTTCCGAAAAGCGTACTCGCTTCTAGGTTTTTTAAATATGTTGTTTCTATAGTAAATGCGTGCGGAGCAAACGGAGAAATGTTTTGAGAAAGGACGCTTTCTAAAAAATTCGCCCGTTTGCAGGCAGGGCTTTTAAACACTTTACCTCTGCATATTCAATCAGTGATCGTGGAAAGAAGACTCCGGTATGACTGCAATGCAGTGGTGGTAGTTACAAAAAACATACGAATGAACAAGTTCAGTAGATCTCTGCATCAAGGCCAACACGTTAAAAACGGCAACCTCGATATTACGAATTAACTTTCATCCAGTCACTTTTCTCGTATAAAGACCCTATTCACCGGGTCACCCCGTTCATAAGGTTCAGTTTTTTTTTTCTGGCTCTTTGGTTGTCAGATTAATAGGTTTCACTGTATTTAAATCAGTAGTAATTCTTGCTCATGTTGTTCCTGTGGAATCCGGCGTTTCTTCTTCTCTACTTTCAAGAGCAAATGGCGGAATTGGCGCTTCAAACGTACTGCCATCTGCACGCTCAAATCGAAATTTGCCCCTGGAAGAAAAAATACAAACACTGTAAGGCCTTTGACCCTTTTTGTCCCCTATTTCTGACTGGGGCAAATTGCGGTGATTTCGTCCCAAAGTCGTTTGTTGATTTATGCCGAACCTTACGTTGTTTCGCCTTTTACCTGAAGTTGACTCGCCCAGGACCTGTTTTTTTCCACGACGGAGAACAACTTAAACTTCGGAGCGAAACAACTTCAAGCGCGGAGCGAAACAACCTCAGTTTTGGAACGAGTCAACTAAGAGGAAAACGACTTTAGCGGGAAATTTGGTTGGCTCAGGGAGTTTTTGAAGAGCCGTTGGTAGGGTCGTGACGCAACGTCCGGGGAGGAGCGTTGAGTGACGACTCTGAGAACAGCTGCGTAGGAGACTACATGACTATGTGTGTTGGGTATGAAAGCTACCGTGCATCCGCTTTAGTCAAGGCTTTTTAGAGCGTGTGCTTCACTCTGCTTTCTATTACAACCCCATTGGATCTCGCCGACATCTGTTTAACATGTCCAGCAACCTGCATTTACTGGAATAACAGGTTTTTCCCTTTTTACTCACCACATGTTTCCGCTCGGTGCTTGTAATGACACGTGACTGCTGTATTGGAAAGCTGGTTGCTGTGGTGACAGAACAGGCTCCTAAGGATCAAAACAGAGAACATGGCGGCAGGTATATCGGTTGTTAGAAGTTGTCAGATGACTCAATATCATACTGAATATCTCGTGGTAGTGTAGTCAGAATGTGCACAGTTCAGGGGTAAGAGCTGTAACTGCTAACGTCAGACGTTAAAACAGTGATTGACTGGAGTGAACGTATGACGTTAGAAGTTACGCTGGACGTTACGTTTTATGCAACTCTCCCAGATCTCCTTGTGAAATGATAAAGAAAGAAAGATCGTGAATTTTAAGCTCGGTGAAGAAATAATAAAGAGTGGATAATTAGTTTCAAATTTGTCACGAGCGTGGGACAAAAAAATATCTGAGTCCCCGACGGAAATCGAACCCATAACCTCCCGTACGCCGTTTGGACGCTCTAACCACTGAGATACGGGAGACTCGTGGCGAGCCAGGTCATATTCACTAAGTTCGTGGTGACACGCGCCCTGCATACTGCTAGGATCACTGAGCAATGTAGACAGCACTTTGTATGATGATAAAGAAAGTAGGCGAATTTTACCCTCGGTGAAGGAATAAGAAACATGGAATACTCAATTATTTCTTATTTCAGATTCCCTTGCTTGTTCCTCATTTGCCATAAGCCACGCACCTCTTCGGAACCTGTAATTTTATTGGCTTCCTATATCACGCACCTCTATTGTTTTAAGGGCTAGGGTCATTGTTTTATTGTTTGTTCTTTTGTCTTCTCAGCCAATCCTGTTAAGCCTTCCGATAGGTGCGTACCGCCTCTCATTTGCAGGAGAATTTAGCATAACAACAATTTCGAGATTTTTTTATTGACCTTACCTGGCCAACCACACCCCTCCCCCTGACAGTCTCTAGTGTACCAGACAGACTGAAGATTCTCCAGTGTCTCTCCCGCAGCTGTACTGTCTCCGGACCAAGATTTTCAATTCTAATACAGTAACGCCACTGGAACGGTAAACAGAGAATGTGAATTAAACTCTTTTCTTTTGTACACGAATAAGCTACACTACCAGTCGGAATTGTGGGGACACTTTCCTGTCTGCTTGCCCCCTCAATGTTGGCGTACAAGATATGGTGACTAAACTGCAGTTAACAACATTGAGAGGGAGAAGGGGAGCACGAAAAGGAAAAAACTGCGTTTAGTTGAGGTGTCCCAACTATTTTTGTCTGGTAGTGTAGCTATTAACTTGCAACACAGTTAAGCCTGGTTCTCACATGCCGCGGAACTATCTGCGACCTAGCCGCCAGTACAGCCTGGGATACTGTTCCGATATGAGAACATACGCCGCCGACAACAACAACCATCGCCATCCTTTACCGCCAACGTGCCTGCGAAGTTGAACTCAAGTCAAAACGACCACGAAGCTTAATACATGTAGGCCGGTTGCAAGCCATCCCAATTGTAATCCCCCCCCCCCCCCCCAAAAAAAAACCCACTGCTTACATGCCCAACTAGCAGTTAGTCTCAACTTACTTCTTACCAGCTTATACTAAAACGTTCCCCTCCCATCCCAGTTAGAAGCCCTTTTCCCCTATTTATAAGCCCAACCAAAACCCTTAAGAACTTGTATGAGTCCATGGCTTACAACCGGTATTACGGCGTATTTTGGAAACGTGATGATGAATATGTGAATAAAATCACATACTTAAACTGCGGATATTGAATTAATTAAAAAAAATGATCATCGCATTATCGCAGTAATGTTCCCAATTTTACGTTTTGCAATTGCAGAAACATTTTTCAAAACTCAAAGGTGGTAGCCACAACCTCTGTTTTTGTTGATTCATTCATTCATTTTCTCTATTATATGGACAATACATCACAAAAATGGCTACATAGGTGCAAAACATACAACGCTGTACAGTTGAATGGGGCAACACAGTTTGAATGTACAGGTACACGCCTTTACCATCCAGAATGACGGACATAGTTTTCCTGATTTCGCAACCACGGTGCTTCACTCTAGCTGGCCTTTGGTCGGCAGAAGAGCTCTCTATCATACTATAAGAAATTCAGTGTCGATCAGTGTTGAATGTCCTTGGAAATAGAATGAATACATACCCAATAGTCCTGTGACGGAAGAGTGTTCTGATAACGGAAAAGAAAACAACCCCATTACTTATCTGACAAATGAATGCCCAAGGCAATTAGTACAAACTTTGAACCTTTGAGGAGGTGCTTATTCAGAGAGGGCATTTAATCTTGATGAGGAAATTATTTTTTGTATGCTTGGTTCTTTCGCTGCTGTCGTTTGTTCGTTTTAATCCTTTAAGCCCCAAGAGTGACAAGCATCTAATTTCTCCTTACAATATCAATACTTGATCAAATACATGAATACAGGTCATGAGAACAAAGTAAATGATCACCAGACATGAAATGTGTTGATGTTTAATCAAATTCTCCCAACTAGTACCATAAGAAATATATGGAGAACAGTGAGGAGAATATGCATGTGGATATTGGAGCTTAAGAGGCAATGTCCACTAAGACCGAGCGAAATCGAAAATATGTGGCACATGATGAAAAATCAAAATTCTCCGTTTTTCGCCCAGAGATACCTTATGGTAGCTCTAGAAACGTGGTGGCATTTTTTGTTGAGAAACTATTTTTAAACCTCCAAAAAATTTAAAAACCGTTACCGCACTACGTGTCTCTACAAACACCCCGAATAAACGCGAATCATACCTTCTCGTAAACTTCGCTCTGTTTAATTCGCGTCATGGAACAATCCTGTTTTGAGCTTATAAATTTGCTGTTGAAGAGTTTACAAGTAATTTGAGTCAAATTATTCTTTTGTGGATCAATTTTCAAGGTCATGGCAGGCTGCTGAAAACCACTAAAATTCGCTTGCTTTGAATTCTCAATTTGGCACAGTTTTTCAAGAGAAAGTTTCCCTCCCCGGTAAAACACCGAATCACTTGAAATTCCGAATTCTTGAAAGAGGAAATGCCGTTCTTAAACCAGGTTTAAAAATTAGTTTCGGGCTCTTTATCAGCGCCAAGTACAAACGCTCTCAAAATCCCGATAATTACAACATTAACACGTCAACAATTGGCACATACCTACGACCAAATAACCGAAAATGTGGACATTTCTTCTATTTTGGTCGGTATTCGGTTGTAATCCACAGCAGAAAGGTAATGTCTAGCTCACCTGAATATGGTATTGTCTAAATATCAGGTTCTGTGCGTACTCTTTCATAATAACCATCTTGGCGTCCGGGGTCAACAACATCACTGAAGCATCGCGTATTGGCAATCAACCCAAATGACTTATTTCCATCCCGCCTCCTTTTGTTAAAATGAAGAACCTTCAGGAATAAAATGATTTTGCCTTATTTGAACTTCAAAAGAGTTTTCTCCTATAAGACGTCTTTTCTTGATCTGTATTCGTTGTAAAATTTCGAAACGATAATTCCTTGCCGAAAGCTTACAAGCCTGTTTAGTTTGAGTCACGCAACAAAATGTTACGCACTTGATTTTACCTGACGTCGGGTTTGACTTGGAGGGGGAAATGCACAGGAAACAAAACAAAACAAAAAAAACAACAAGCAAGCAAGCAAAAAACAAACAAACAAAAACAAAGCAATGAGAACTTTGAAAACCTGTGGACCCAAGGACCGATTACGGTCAACTGCCGCTTATAAGCCCTGGGCTTATACAACTTTGTAAGGGTTTTGGGTGGGCTTACAAACGGAGGGGCTTATATCTGGGGGGGGGGGGGGGGGGGGCTTCTAAGTTTCGAAATGAGCCACAGCAGTGTTGATCGAAATACGTTTTTAATTTACCAGTTTTCAATTAACCTTTGAAACGTCACAATAGATCGAATTCGTTTCAATTTAAAATTTAACAACAAAACCAAAACTGTAACAACACGAACTGTAACCGGAACGCAACAAAACAGAAGCTCAGAGTTCATCTTCGCAGTGTTCTGTGAGAGTGCTTAATATTAAGGAAACAGGGAAAACTAGAGGGCGACTTATATCCGGTGGAGCTTATACCGGATGTATTTTTTTGTTTACAGGTAGATGGGCCTATAACTGGGGGGTTGGGCTTATAAGTGGCAGTTAACGGTATTTATGTATTTATCAGTATCATTAGAGGCAGTGAAGCCTTGCCAAAACCTTGCCTGTTGCTAGGGCTTTGAAAAAGAAATTACTATTAGTTCTCTATGTATTGGTCTTCAAAAATTGTTCAAGACAGGGGTGAGAATGTAAAAATGTATGTTGAGTTTACTCAAGACCAGGGGGTGTGGCCAGGGGTGCCGGAACCGTCCTTTTCGTTCTTTATAAGCTTATGAAACCATTTTATGGCAAACCTAGCGGATTACAATTTTATACATGAAACTCAAAATTAAGTTGAGTTTGAAACTCAACTCGTGTTGAAACTCATCATGACAAGGAGTCCTAATGTTTAGGGCTCTTTGTCGCTTTCCGCCTGATCTTCTGAGCAGTGCAGGTGACGAAGGTGGAGAACCATCCTTGTGACGAATGGCTAACGCTCGAAACGTCAGCTTTCAATCTCTTCATGGTAGCTCAATTTACCTTATCAACTCAGTTGATAAATACAAAGTTTTGTGTTTCGCTTCCCCACCGATGCAGCACCACAGTTTCTCTAGAAACTAACCCCCTTTTTTGTCAAGAGACAGTTGGTTGTGCGATTTTTCTGCGTCTTCTCACGGCTGAGGAGAACGAGCTCGGTTTCGCTTAGAGCACTGCTATGGACGGTGGACTATCAGATGACAGGGCCTTAGATTTCAGCGCAGTTATTGGTCTTATAGGTCCCACGCCATATGCTCTTCATACACGGACGGATTCTTTCTTTAGAAAACTGTATATTCACACCATCGATCTTCCAAGTTGTAACTAAACGGCTTACAATGGACGCGCACCGGATGACACTTAAGGATGGTTCTCCACCGGGATCTTGATATCGTGTCCGGAGTTTAGGAGGACAAATGTATCCGACTTAGTCTCCGCCGGCCTTGCGGTCGCAGGCTCCCTTCCTTCCATGGGGAGGGAAGGGAGCCAAGAGTTTGAACACCACGCCCAGCTCTGCTCCTAGTACTCCTGCGCAAACTATGGTGGCCGTGCAGGCCCTACAGTGGTAGCAGCCAGCGCTGTCTTGCCGGAAGCTGACTGTCTTCAGGGCTGGTATGGTAGTGTTAATCTGCTTAATGAAGTCTGCCATCACAACGAGGAATGCACGAAAGTGGGTATGAGAAAAAAGTGTACTTACCAGAGCCCACTGGAGGGAAGACACCGATGTGTTGCAAAATAGCTTTGGACTCCGACTTACCATCTCCACGGTCTGCTTTTCTCACTTTCCCGTTCGAGGCATACTTAGACAGCCCTGGTAGAACTCAACATGACCAACGTTGATTAGTTCCCTCTGCGCTATTCCCAGACAAGAGCGATGGGCTGGGCAAATGGTCCATGTTAAGAATACTAATTAAAAATACTTTTGCGCGTGATAAAAGAAAATCAACGAAGCTCAACTTCTGAGTGGATATCGCTGATTCCAACACTGCAAGTGTGACTGGGGACCCGAAAAGTCTTTTTTGCAACTGGAACAGCAACTGCTTGTTCATATCGCTTGTAAGAGGCGCAAACGCCTGCAGCTAGTTTCGGAAAAGAATAAGTGACCTCTATTCGCAGCCAAGGGAGATAATGGTTTGATTGGCTATTGTACTCGGTGACAGGGATCCTGTCTGCGAGAACTCCAAAGAACCTATCCTTTTACAATGGTGCGATATAGAGGAAACGCTCTACAACTGCTGCGTGTTAAATCTGGCGTTTTCCTTTTTCTTTTTTTTTTTAACGAAAATTATCAGTTTTTGAACATTTACTCAAAGCCGATCCGCACTTAAGACATTTTGCCTAGTTTCCAATAATGCTGCACCTGAAATTCTCACACGCCTGATTTCCAACAAGAAAATTATTTCAGCAAATGGCAGCTTCTCGAGGCGCCTTCTTCGACGCAACACTGGTGGCTTGCAAGTAATATTGAAATCCTTCACCGTGAAATTAATTAGACTTGAAAAGTCGAACTCTTGAAATTTGCTATTTTAGACTATCGGAAGCTAATACTTTCTGCTTCCAGTGAACACGTGACAATTTTTTTTTCTCTCGCCAGAGCGTCACAAAATATACATCTATGTAATCTGCAACTTCCTTTTCACAGGTCAGAATTGCGTAGTAAATAGTCCCGTCATATGTAGTATCACTCTATTTTACTAGTCGAAAGACATTTCAGGCATAACTTCGGCGGTGTAACATGACACCAAATAGGAGGACGGAATGTAAGTAAACAAACACAGTTGTAGCCAAGTGCTACGCATTGAAAACTTACGATTATAGAGAAAAGTGAACTTAAAATTTTCAGGAAACTTGTAAAAAACAAATGGATGCCTTCTCTGTTAGCCTTCGATATGCTTTAGTTTAAATCATGGAAAAAAATTCAGCTATCTCTGCGGTTTAATTGTTTTTACATTGAGGCAGTCCGGCATCTGGGATGAAAACGGGAAAGGATCATTCCGGTCGAGTTGCCGGAAACAAACGCCATCACTATTTACATCGACTTCTATCTTGTGTAATTTTTTTCATAGCTCAAGTTATTTCAGACGTCCTAATCTTTCGATTTTTTTCCCATTTTTGCAATCCATCACCAAAACCTATCCTGTGACTTGACCAGAACCCGTTGCGTGACAGACAAATTTAGTTAAATCAGACCATAATAACGGAGGGTGTAAACTGCAGGTTGCAGGTGCAGGTTGCAGGTTGCAGGTGCAGGTTGCAGGTTGCAGGTTGCAGGTTGCAGGTGCAGGTTGCAGGTTGCAGGTTGCAGGTTGCAGGTTGCAGGTTACAGGTTGCGGGCTGTAGGTAGCGGGTTGCAAGTTGCGGGTTGCAGGTTAATTACAAAGTAAAAAGCAGTTAATTAAGGAGTAAGAATGGCTTCAATTATTGTGTAAAAATTGTCCTTTTTATATGAAAAGGCATGCCATAAAAAAGTCTCCCTAGTAGCTTAGTTAGGACGAAGGAATATCAAGCGTTGAACAAAAGAGACTTGGCCAGGACAGAGGTGTCATGCCGATGGGGTCATACAGTTTTACCAGGTTTTGTTCAGCAGGTTTAATTTTGCATCTTTGTAGGTTCGAGAGCAGCATTTTTGTTGTATATCATCACCAATCCGAACCAAATAAAACCCATGATTAACACGTGATAAGCCGATAACATCGTCAAAAGCAACGAGTTTCAAGAATTTTATTTTTTCACGAGCGCTTCTGTGTCTTGCTTTAATAAGCATAAATTTGTGGCGGATAAAAAGTGAAAGTGCTAATACTTTCACACGGTTGTGGTTAAAAATGTACACGTTGCGCTTGTATAAAAGCGAATGAAATGCCTCAGACAAAAAAAAACCACTCAGATGTTTTCGGGACCAGTGTCGAAGTATCAATGGCAATCGAAAGCTAGCTTGACGGGCTGCAAAATTGCCAAACGAGAAAAAAATTTGACCCCAAATTTGGCCTCAAGCTCTACTTTACAATAGTGTTTGAAGAACATTCTGAAAAGAAACATTTCAAAGTTCAAGGTTGTAGTATTAATGTTCCTATAGTTTACTAAGCAAGAATGTGCGAATACACAATAATGTGCAGCATGTTTGATCACTTGCACTTTGCACAACATATCGAATTGAAATTAAGTTGAAATGTTAATTTTGGTTCTGCAAGGTGACTGGTTTTTGGCTTGTTAAGTGGCATTCTCGCTAAAAGCGGTCCACTCGATTTCGCGACCAAAAATAGTTTTCCTTTATTTTTTGTTTGTGAAAAGGGTTTGGTACACATGTATCAAAACCACTTTATTTATTTTCCAATTCTTTATTTTCGCTTTGCTACAAGCCAAAAACCAATTTTGCCCGCAACAGGGTTTCCGGCGGTGATCAAAAGGCTGAAATGTATGGATTTTGAGAGGCGGGTTACGGCCAATTAAATGTAGCTTACGAAATTTTGCTTTGACCTAGCATCTAAGATACACCGACCAAGTTCACAGACAAAATGCGGAAAAAGTTGATACATTTTTGAGCACGTCAGGTGAAGTTAAAGACAACCTACTCTGAAGCCTATAATGAGATCCCAAAAATGGACCAAATACAACAAACAATTTCGTATCGTTTGCGGCCTAAATTGGGTTAAAAAACAACATCACAGCAAATTTCTTACCTTATTTAATCAATTTGTAAGCTCAAACGTGCGGGTATCTCCCTGGATCACAAGCGAAAACAGGTTAGAACTCCGCCATTGACAGCGTGTTAACGTAAATATCGCTCGTGTCAAAGGTCACTTACATCACCCTAGAACTTGGCAAAAATACTCTAGTCGGGGATCCTAACCCGTTGCTGTCCACCAAAATAAATGTCTATAGCTTCCTTTAATGCTCGTACATCCAATTTTGATCCAGAACAGGATAAAAGTTGCGTTAAGTTGATAAACATTCATGGCGGGTGACGCTCAACAAAGTAAACAACGTCGGGTATCGTAGTTGATCCAGGTTTCTGCTCCGGTAAGGAATACAAAACATTTTCAAGATCCCTAGAAGAAGAAAAGAAGTTATGTAGTTGACCTCTAACAATGAATTTAGACTGTTCAACACCTCCTGCAACTTGGACGCGGTCGAGGCAGAAAAATATAATTTGAAAACTTGCAACGAAAAATTGTGCTAGTTGTCCAGACTCACCTGGGAACTGGCCCGCCAGAAGGTGAAATGAAATTATTTTCGGCTAAGTCGCTTGAGTTTCCGTTTTAGCCTTGGGTCTAGTCGTTCGGTAATGGACTGTAGGAATCTTCTTTTCAGTATGAAGTGAAATTGTGAAGTTCGCAGTAGTTGCGTGATTACTCATCTCAGAAGACTTGGGACGACCCCGACGTTTGCTTACGTCACAATTTGTCACACAATCTTATCAATGTCGTGCGACTAACTTAGTAGCAAGCGAAAAGAGAAATTTTAAAAAAAATCCTTCGCGATTTAGGCCCTGTGCACTTTATGATAATTTATGGAAAGTGGGGAACAGGTTTCATCTAGCAAATGAGAGAAAAAAAGTGCGAGCGTGACGCGGCACATTGGATATAGAGGATATTACACGGCGGCGCGAAGATAGGAATTTTATTTTCGAGTGCTAAGATATTGTCTTTTACCACGAGAAAATAAAATTCATAAAGTCAAGCCACCATGTAATATTCTTTTTATTATATAGAGAAGAGTATTTTTGCACATGAGTGAGAGAATAAGAGAGTGTAAGAGCGGAAAATGACGTCATCGATATCCTCACTAGTGAGGATATGGATAATACGCCACTTCGAGTCCCAGATGTAGTCTCGTGTGAACTTTACGAGTGGTCTACTTTCCACTAAAACATTCTTGTTGATATCATAAAGAGAAATACGTGACAACCGGCAGGGTAAAAAGTCGGAAATATGATTAAGAAATATCGAATATAGTAGGAAACGTGAGTTGTTTTCAAACTGAGCAGTTGAGAGAGAGAACGTTTCTATACTTACGACTAGTTACGTAAAAGAAATCAATCATTAAATAAATATTCATTCCAACGCTGAGTAATCACCGGACTGGGGACCACTACCAAACTAAGATATCCTCAGTGCCACTTCAAATATTGGACGAGGTGGGGGTGTTGAAAGAGAGCATATAACAAAAATCAACGACTGCGAGCCAACAATTGCATAGGTGTGGCTGAACGTTTATTCAATCCAGATAATAATGACAATATATGAAAAGATAGACGCTTTCTTGACATCTTTATCACTCCGTGACTCGCTTGACCAGACTGCGTTTTCTAATAAACGCAGTGACACTTTTTTACATTGTCAAAGAAAGTTGACGAACATTAGTTCTTCACCACTTTGGCCAGGGCAACAAAACCGAGTCACAAAGATCCTGAAGGTTCCAATCAAGACGCTCTGTTTGAATGCTAGGAGCCAGGATGCTTGTGTGAGTTCTCCACATGAGAGGGACCTCAAAACCACATCCACTTTGGGCAGCACGACAAGACAACAACCGTCGGAAGGTTTGTATGAAACACGTGACTGGGCATCCACGTTTTCATCACTGGCACTAGAATCCATGCTATCAGCAGGGGGAGGCTCCGCCCTTAGGCTCAAACCCTTACCCTTTAATATACCAGTTTTTTATCCAAATTGCACTCTTTTCATAACCTAGAGTAAGAATGTAGCCCTTTCTTATACACATGTTTATATCTCAAGGATAAGCCAAAAAAGTGGAATATCTTATTGTCGCGACGTTTGTATCTGGGCTTTCAGTCGCCCTGAGTCGGTTACTAAAGGCCCTCAGCTTTCCTGTGTTCCGCGTCATTTTTGCCAGAATCTGGCACCTTTTTATATACTTAACTTTAGCTGCTTTCTCTTTTGCTTAGCAGCGCACTTTGCTGACCTTTAATATACTTAATGTATTAATATAACGATTTTTCCAACCTTTCACTATACTGCAGGCACAAAAAGTCACCCTTTTCGGCGGAGCCTCCCCGTATACTCCACTATAGGAAGTGCCCCCCCCCCCCCCACCAATTTGAAAGTATTTGTGAAGTAACAATCGAATTGTGCGACATGGGCTGGCTTTTCAGACACCAAGAGGAAAGGATCGAGGACTTCGGAGACGGTAAAAGAGTACCCTACAACGCAATTTCATATTGGCGAGGAAAGACTGCGAATAACTGATTCAGTCAGGAGTCAGGGTTATGGGCTCCTGATTCAGTACAGGTGTCAGGGGACATGAGAAAGGCCAGAGAAACAGTTGGAGAGAGAAGATGTGAGACAAGTGAATGGCTGACAAAGGCTCAGATGTAACCGACGATTTTTTCAAGATTGACATCAAGCTGAAGACTATGGATATTACCTGAATTTGATAAAGATGATGAAAGCCTCATGGAAGATGGATTAAATTACCTAGATGAGAAGGAAAGGCAGAATACTATAGATGAGGTTATAATCCAGGTGGGACTCAGTCATTTAATAACTTTTGATGGTTATGACGTGTGCGAGCAAGTCAGGCTCAGCCCATTATCTAAATTCCACGTCACCCTGCTTAAGGCCATGTGTTCGCATTTTGAACTTCCCTATAAAACCAGGGAAGTGAAGGCCTCTTTATTAAATAAGCCAAGAAACATGGTAGAAGAATGTTCAACAACCCCCACCCCGCCCAATATTTGAAGTAGCGGTGAAGATATCTTAGTTTGTTAGTGCTCCCCAGTCCCGTGATTCCTCGGCATTGGAATGAATATTTATTTAATCATTGATTGATTTTACACAACTACTCGTAAGTATTGAAACGTTTTCTCTCGCAACTGCTCAGTTTGAGAAAAACTCGCGTTTCGTGCTATATTTGATATTTCCTATTCATATTTGCCATTCATATTTGACTTTGTACCGTGCGTTGTGATGTATTTCTCTTAGACAAGAGTGTTTTAGTGGAAAGTAGACCACTCGTAAAGTTCACACGAAACTACATCTGGGACTCGAAGTGGCGTATTTTCCATATCCTCACTTGTGAGGATATCAATGACGTCATTTTCCGCTCTTACACTCTCTTATTCTCTCACTCATGTGCAAAAATACTCTTCTTTATATAATAAAAAGAATATTACATGGTGGCTTGACTATATGAATTTTATTTTCCCGTGGTAAAAGACAATATCTTAGCACTCGAAAATAAAATTCCTATCTTCGCGCCGCCGTGTAATATCCTCTATATGTTTTGGGTCAACGCCAATGTGCCGCGTCAGGCTCGCACTTTTTTCTCTCATTTGCTAGATGAAACCTGTTCCCCACTTTCCATAAATTATCATAAAGTGCACAGGGCCTAAATCGCGAAGGATTTTTTTTTAAATTTCTCTTTTCGCTTGCTACTAAGTTAGTCGCACGACATTGATAAGATTGTGTGACAAATTGTGACGTAAGCAAACGTCGGGGTCGTCCCAAGTCTTCTGAGATGAGTAATCACGCAACTACTGCGAACTTCACAATTTCTCGTTATACTGAAAGGAAGATTCCTACAGTCCATTACTGAACGACTAGATGCAAAGCTAAAACGGAAACTCAAGCGACTTAGTCAAAAATAATTTCATTTCACCTTCTGGCGGGCCAGTTCCCAGGTGAGTCTGGACAACTAGCACGATTTTCGTTGCAAGTTTTCAAATTATATTTTTCTGCCTCGACCGCGTCCAAGTTGCAGGAGGTGTAGAACAGTCTAAATTCATTGTTAGAGGTCAACTACATAACTTCTTTTCTTCTTTTAGGGATCTTGAAAATGTTTTGTATTCCTTACCGGAGCAGAAACCTGGATCAACTCAGCGATACCCGACGTTGTTTACTTTGTTGAGCGTCACCCGCCATGAATGTTTATCAACTTAACGCAACTTTCATGCTGTTCTGGATCAAAATTGGATGTACGAGCATTAAAGGAAGCTATAGACATTTATTTTGGTGGACAGCAACGGGTTAGGATCCCCGACTAAAGTATTTTTGCCAACTTCTAGGGTGATGTAAGTGACCTTTGACACGAGCGATATTTACGTTAACACGCTGTCAATGGCGGAGTTCTAACCTGTTTTCGCTTGTGATCCAGGGAGATACCCGCACGTTTGAGCTTACAAATTGATTGAATAAGGTAAGAAATTTGCTGTGATGTTGTTTTTTAACCCAATTTAGGCCGCAAACGATACGAAATTGTTTGTTGTATTTGGTCCATTTTTGGGATCTCATTAGAGGCTTCAGAGTAGGTTGTCTTTAACTTCACCTGACGTCGCTAAAAATTTATCAACTTTTTCCACATTTTGTCTGTGAACTTGGTCGGTGTATCTTAGATGCTAGGTCAAAGCAAAATTTCGTAAGCTACATTTAATTGGCCGTAACCCGCCTCTCAAAATCCATACATTTCAGCCTTTTGATCACCGCCGGAAACCCTGTTGCGGGCAAAATTGGTTTTTGGCTTGTAGCAAAGCGAAAATAAAGAATTGGAAAATAAATAAAGTGGTTTTGATACATGTGTACCAAACCCTTTTCACAAACAAAAAATAAAGGAAAACTATTTTTGGTCGCGAAATCGAGTGGACCGCTTTTAGCGAGAATGCCACTTAATATAAATGGATTTTGTTTGCATTTATGATGCAAGCTTACTGGTAATTTCAATAAGTTCACATTATACATTAGCAGTTAAATTAGTGCCCGATCCTGTGATCTTTACAATCCTGTGATCGAGTCATTCTATTGTTATTATTAAAACCGCCTGTCTTAATACTTGTATGTAGTACACCAATTGAAAATGTAATGGTAATTGCAAAACTGAAGATGACAGCAGTTTGTCGAAACATGTTTTCGAAACTTACAACTATCGTGTTTTTTCTTAAAATTGTCAACTCCACGGACTTAAAAATCTCAGCATCTTCGGGAAATTTAAAGTGGGTGGCGGTTGATCTCCATTATGGCCTTGATGTATCATCGCCAATAGCTAACGATTAAACCGCACCTTTCACCTAATATTTCCATTCCAAATTGGGAGTGTGGCGTATCTGCGAGAACACATTGAAACGGTTCCGCAAACTTTCATACCAAGAGTCTAGTCCAGTTCAAGTTTCTCATTACCAAGGTTTCTTTACAAATGAAACAATTCGGATTTTCTTGAAGAAATTTAAGTAGAAACGTACCATATAAAGATCATAATCTTCTGTTTGAAAAAATATATGTAATCGCAACCTGCAACCTGCAACCTGCACCTGCAACCTGCAACCTGCAACCTGCAACCTACAACCTGCAACCTGCACCTGCAACCTGCAACCTGCAACCTGCAACCTGCAACCTGCAACCTGCAACCTGCAACCTGCACCTGCAACCTGCAACCTGCAACCTGCAACCTGCAACCTGCACCTGCAACCTGCAGTTTACACCCTCCGCCATAATAACAGTGCGGTTTCTGAGATGAATGTTGAGATCACTGCAAAGTTATTTAGTTTCTTGAGGGAATTAACACTGGGAGATTTTAAAAATTCATTTGCCATTCGTTAAGGGATGCGAATGTGTTGGCGGAGTCGTTATTCATTAGTTGAAAGTCAATCTGGAGATACCAGGAGATAACGGTCGATTCCACGCGTCAAGATGGCCCTTGGACAGTACACCTAAAACTTGACAAAACCTGGCATTTAGACAAAATCTTATTCAAGGTAAGCTAGATATGACCTTTATCCTGTACTTTTCATCCAAATACCAAAGGATACAAGGAAAAAATTCCAAGTTTTCGGCTATTCGGTCGGAGGCACGCGCCTATTGTTTGTACTGGTTGACAGGTTAATGTTGTGATTATCGGGATTTTGAGAGCGTTTGTACTCGGCGCTGATAAAAAGCCCGAAACTAATTTTTAAACCTGATTTTAGAATGGTATTTCGTCTTTCAAGAATTCTGAATTTCAAGTGATTTGGTGTTTTACCGGGGAGGAAAACTTTCTCTTGAAAAACTGTGCCAAATTGAGAATTCAAAGCAAGCGAATTTTAGTGATTTTCAGCGGCTCGCCATGACCTTGAAAATTAATTCACAGATCTAAAACAGGACTCAATTACTTCCTACACACTTTAAAAGCAAACTTCCACGCTTAAAATGGGGGGTTTCTGGGGTGCAAATCAAACAGAGCGAAGTTTACGAGAAGGTATGATACACGTTTATTTCGCGTGTTTACAGGACACGTGTGGCGTAAACATGTTAAATTTTTTTTTCGGGCTTAAAAAAAAAATTTCAAGAAAAAAATTCCACCACGTTTCTTAGATTGCTATAGGGTATCCGTGGAAAATTTATGAGGGAATTTTATTTTTCATTATGTGCCGCCACTCGCTCGATGTTAGTGGACATCCCCTCTTAAAAGGTTAAGGCCACTGATTTGGTCACGTTACTTTCATCCTCAAGCTTCCTGTCGTGTTACTGTTTATTCACTAACCCATAAATAACCATACCGATCATAACATCCGAAGAACAAGTATACTAACACCCCGACGAGATTGAAGTATCCCTTGAGTTTTAATAATTATTAATGATAGCATACAACCGATGATTGATTGAAATTATTTTGGAGTACACCTGTACACGTACCTTTGTTCCCATGTAGAATGGCATGACAGTGATTCTTATGTTAGAAGTTGTTTCTCTGTGTACATCTGTTAATTCCAGCCATTTGTGGTTCTTTTCCTGCCACGACTGGAGTGCTTCCCGAGGGGCAAAAGGTGGTACTATAGCGGGAAGATGTAAAGAAACAAAATACGTGGTGCCAATTAGCAGATCAGAACACAAGTAACTGCTGTGCTGAGCAGAGATTCTAGGGGAAGCAAAATTTGAAGAGCACAAGGATTGTCTGCTCAGGGAATAACTTTGGACACTTTAACAGCACAATCTCATATAATGTCAGGAAGAATTAATCGGTAAAAACAATAGTGCATCAATACCGAATGACATCACTGAGTAATCGATGAGTAATCGATGAGTAATCGATGAGTAATCCCCAGGTTACAAAATTTTTATATTAAATATTTATGTAACATTGATGGATTATTAGTCTCAGATTGCCATGACTAGTTTCTGATTTTTACTCAACTAGGTCATCCTTATGTATGTTACTCCATACTGTTTCAAAACAAAGACTGAACTATTAATAACATAAATTTTTATACCTCTCCCTGGCTCGGGATACAAGAATCTGTCAAAGAGTTCATGGTGGATTGGACGAGAAAATGCATCTGAAATCATGTACGGAAGAACGTCTTCTTGAGAAATGTAATCCAGACCTAAAACAAAATCCATATAGTAAATAAATGTAAGCTAATACGAAACAAAATCAGGGTTTATATAATCAACTTCCAGGAGTTCAAGGACGCTAAACGTACTAAGTCATTTATGACTTGACCATCACAAAAATGTATTGTTTGTTGCAAAAATTATTACAGTATTACTGTCATTGTATACATTTTCCCTTCCACCTAACACATTGAAAAAATTCTAATGGTTTTCCAGGAGTACTAAGAAAAAAAAAACTTTGCAGGAGTTTGCAAACCCCATTTAACAACATTGTAAAGAATTTAATACAGTTCATAACAAACTAGTTAGACACATTAACTCGCAGACAATAAACAAGACTGATATTGTAAATGGTTTGAACCCAGAAGCCATAATTATCATAAGTCAGTGAGGTTTGATCGTCTGGGTGAGTGTAGTCCTGAGAAGGACTGTTTGTGATAACATTGACTGACGTTTTAGACAACCTGAGTGGAAGTCATCATCAGCGTCAAGGGAATTGTGAATCATCAGTAGATGTTATAACTCTCTGGAGACAAACCACAAACAGTTCTTCTCAGGACTACTTTAACCCGGAACAATCATACAAATGTACTTCACCGACTTACTAATTAGCAACACAACAACAAGAAAAACAAGAGATCATTCTGAGAGAATATCATAATTGACTGCCTCCTGATTATTAAGTTTAGATATATAAGGAAGTCTGGGAATAATGTATGGTTTCAAAAAAATTTCCATACCCACCCCACGGATGGTCAATGGAAATTCCAAGGGAGGGGGGGGAGGGTTCTCAAAAGCCAAAATTTAAAGGAAAGTATAAAGCCAAACTGGAATTTCCAGAGGGGTGGGGTGCTGGGTGGTTCAAACCCAAAAACCTTCCACGGAGGAGGTATGGGTATTTTCTGGAACAACACATTGTTAATTAAAAATGCTTCGCTTGCCTGGAATAGAGTACAGTGCATTGTCACTTTCATATCCAAGAAATGTAACAATCTCTGGCTGAGCTCTCTGAAATACAGAATGAAAATACAGCACTTGGAATCTCGTTACAGTGCAACTAAGAAAACCACAAACACTAGAATTATTTCTGGAAATTTTATTGTGTTGGGAAAGAAAACCAATCAGGTTTGACAAACTTACATGCAGTATCAAAATAATAAAATTATTAATCATAATAATTATTATTAAGATATCATAATAATTTATTATTAATTATAATTATTACTGATTATTATTATGATATCCCTACAAAAGAGAAGGAAGATTAGAGCAAGGATCAAACCGACAGAAGATGAATCATCAATACCTAAGAGGGCAAAATAACTCTGAAACTGGTGACCAAGATGCCAGTAATTCAGACCTTTTCTTTGTCAATTTAAGCTTGCTTTCACCTTTAATTTAAGCTACCAGACATCGAGTAGTAGTATAAAATAAATGAGGTAACTTTATGAAGAAGATAGCAATTTGGGAGTCCAAAAGGTGTTGTTGATTGCGCTAACGGTGTGGTTATTGAGGACTGATTTCAGCTTATAAAACGAATTCAAAAATACCGCTGAAGGTATTTATTTCAGGAATAAACACTCAGGATTCTGTGAGAGGATCTCCAAAAGTACTTAATTAGCTGCAACTGACAAGTTAAACAGCTGAGGAAGTGACAGTTTTGAACATTTGAACATTGACAAAGATTGTTCTTCCTTAAATAAAAGATCTTGGTAGTAGTTCAAAAACACTGATTAAAAAGAGCCTAATCATTTAAATTCTGCAGAGTTAACCACAAACTTGTCCAGCATTAAACTGCTAATACACCTAAGTCTAAGACTAATACAAATTCATGTTATGTTCTATAGTATTTACTTTCAGTGTACAAAACTGTTGAACAAGGTGTTGAAAAGATCACTGTAATTCACTCACTTGAGAAAAATTTGAATTTTCTTTTCACTACTCCAATCTAAAGAAATATACACCTTGCAAAGATATATTGACACTTTTTTAATTTCCCTGTCCCTTTATGCACTTATCTGACCGTTTACATTTAACGGTCCTCAGAAGATTTCTTGTTAATTACCTGTACCTCTCAACCATCAAGCCCATATGCCCTAGTTCCAACAAATGTGCATACACAAAATAATGCTTGATGGAATAGACCAATAATGCCCTGTTATCATGCACAAGAGAGCCCATTATCCCTTTAGGCCCTGACATGAAAATGCAATATCATGCAGTTCCAGAAAATATCCACACTCCCCCCACAAAAGTTCTTTTGTTTTGCCCCACATTCCCCCAAGAAATTCCACTTGAGCTTCATACTTTGCTTCTAAAATTTTGGCTTTTAAGACCCCCCCCCCCCCTCCCTAGGAATTTCAGATGACCATCCATGGGGTGAGTATATATTTTTTTCTGGAACTTCACATTCTCCTTATTGTACGCCATACATTTTGTATAGAACTTGCAAGGAGAATTTGTCTAAATATCAAGACATCTTCTCCTTGGTGATTGCTTCCTTTATTGTCATCACTTGAATGTTTGAACAGGCAGTGATGATATAAAGAGAATTTTCATTTTCGTCACTGTTAGGGCATAAACTTCTATTACCGAGAAAACAATTGATTATAGTGAGTGAACATGTCTAGACGACTATATCATAATATACCGGTAATTGTCAATCTTCACCAACAAAGCATTCAGTTGATGAAACATGTCATTTGAATGGTTTGCTGGTAAAGATACACAATTTTTCCTTTCAAACAAGCTGTTCTGATAAAGAGGAGTCTAGTAAATCTAGAATTAAGAGGCTTAACGTGTATGTACATGTGATGTTGACTTTTGGTTCTGGGTGCTGCACAATGCAAATTAAATAAAATGAGACTGTTGGTTTTCCCCTTGTCATATTATTGTGGAGACGCAAACACGACACAAAGGAGCCCATTATGGCCTTGTGCATCATGACTTCTAATGGTAAGAAGACAGCAATGTTGATTCAAGTGTGTAATACATAATTATAGATGACTTAGAAAACGTATCTCGCTTATAATAATTATTATATATCTCTACCAACAAAGCACTAAGTTGATGATATATGTCCCTTCAATGGTTTGCTGGTAGAGATACACAATTTATTCTTTTTAAAACATGTTGTTAGATGAGGAGTCCAGTAAGTGTTTTAATGAAAAGAAAAGTGTCTATTTAAGTGAGTGTTACATGTATATGTAGATAATAATAATACTTTATTTAATGAGGTTAACATAATTTACTGGTTGCCCAGTAGTTTGCAATATGGCCCTCCCTAATTTTACATGTATGAGCATATACATATATCTACTACCAGCAAAGTACTGAATTGATGAAAAATCATTTCAGTGATTTGTTGGTGAAGAGCCATGCAGTTCTAATAAAGAGTCCAGTAAGTCTAGAATAAAGGCTTGTGTCTGTGATGCTGATCTCTGGATGTTGCGGCCTGATGCAGTCATTCAATGAATTAATCTACCTACAGCTGTAATTATTTAACCGCTGCCTTTAAACGCTCTCTTCTTAATGAGATTACCTCTCAAATAATTATAAGATAAGATACGAGGATAGGATAGGATAAGACGAGACGAGACGAGACGAGACGAGACGAGACGAGCCAGGGGCTCAGGATACAAGTGTTTGAAAAGCTCTAAAAAAGAAACTACAAACAAAGCAGGCTAAAAAACCAAGAACAAACTAATACATAATGAAAAAGGCTAAATCTACAATGTACATATATCTATATAATTAATTGGTCAAGTCTAAAGGTAATTAAGTAAAATTAAATGTATAATTTATATAAAAATGAATACACATTGGATCTGCGTACATGTAAATAAATAAGATAACATCAAAGGCAATTACTACATTGACAGCCGATACAGCTTATGATGCTCTGGTGTCAAGTGTGTATCACTTTATGCTTTATGAATGGAACAGAGAAATCTATTGCTTGTTATAATGCACTGTTATCAAGCACAAGTGAGCTCATTACAGCCAGTGCATAACAGCTTCTAATGCCAAGAAAACAGCTGATTGAAGTAAGTGAGCACATAAATGACTACAACATTAATTTTATGATTATGTGCATCTCTACCAACAAACCATTGAGTTGATGAAAATATGTCATTTCAATGGTTTACTGGTAAAGAAATTACACAACATGCTGTTCCCATGAGGAGACCTGAGTAAATCTAGAATTAAGAGGCTTAACATGTCTGTGATGTTGACTTCTGCATGCTGCATGATGGGGTGAAATTGAATAAAATGAGAATGTTGGTTTTCTCTTCGTCATACAGTCGAAAGGCAAACACAACACAAAAGAGCTCATTATACATGTAGCTGGTGCATAATGACATCTACTACCAAATGGCAAGAAGACAGTGGATTTAAGTGTGTGACAGATACTGTATAGACGACTAAGAACATATACATGCATCTCCTATAATTATATATCTCTACGAAGAAAGCACTAAGTTGAAGATATATGACTATCATCTTAATGCTTTGCTCGTAAAGATACACAATTAATTTTGCTCTTTTAAAACATGCTGTTTTGATGAAGAGTCCTGAGTAAATCCCAAATAAAGGCTTGCGTCTGTCATCTTCACCTCAAGATAGGCTAAAACTGAAATATAAACTAAAAGATGAAACTGATAGTTCTCTTTTTGTCATATTGTCCAAACAAGAGAGTCATTATAACTGGTGTATAACAGCTTCTTATCAACTGAGAGGACAGTTGATTCAAATGAGCATTACAAGTCCTGTAGATAACCATATATACAGGCCTTCTGACAGGGTGCGGGAGAAAAATTAAAATTGTGCGGGATTTTGGGGGCAAATTGTGCGGGAAAAAAACGTCGATTGTGCGGGATTGCGTAATCTTGTGACGAACCAAATATTCAATCTCTAGTATTCTAGCCAGACCCGACAGGGAGGAAATTCTGTATAAATGAAAAATGCGACTAAATTTCTTTCTTTGGCGAAAGAAATATACCCAGCAGTTGCCAATTTGTGGCTTTTTTTTTTCTTATCAAAGCGTAGTTTGACTCAAAATCTGTATAAACAAAATCACGTTGCGTGACACGCACGATAAACTAGATCGTTTAGCAAAATAAAACTTCGGTATAAAATATTTCCGATCTCAACGAGTTCCTTTATAAAAAAAATCCCTGCAGTTTTGCTGTCTTAAATTAATAATATGTAGTGTGAATAATTCCCCATAAAGGTTCACAAATTCTTCGAAGTTAGCCGCAAAAACACAACCCGACATGTATGCAAATTGCGTGCTAAATGTGATTTGATACAGTGTTTGATGGCATGTTTGTTTTTCTCAACAACTTACCAAGTAGATCGTAGAACTTGCATTTTCTTGAATGAAAATGCCTTTAACGTGAATGACAAAAATCAAATCTAGAATGCAGATCAGTTTATGATTTTCTTCTGACGACCGAAGTTTAACGATTCAGTTTCTTTGTCAATTCGCAAATTCGATCAGTCCTTTGCGAAAATAATTCAGACACAGTGACAGGCGGTTCATTTCTTTGGTATTTCTTCTTTGTTCCCGGCATATTATTTAACTGAACGAGGAAGCGATACGCTCGAAAACAAAACCCGATTACTGAAATTGACTAAAAGTAGACCGAACTGACACTAGTGCCCAGGCCGCGCAGAGTGACGAAGAAACGCCTTGCGTTTTATATCCGCTCGAGCGATCGAGGAAAGTGAGGGATTTCTCGATTGTTTTGGAAGGTAAATAGCCTGCAAATAACCTAAAAAGTTTTTAGGAATCTTGGTAATCAATAGGAGACCTGATTTAATTAAATGTTTCAGCAAATCTTTCAGTATTGTGCGGGATTTTGTGGGGTTTTGGGAATTGTGCGTTATTGTGCGGGTTTGACCAAATTGTGCGGTCCCGCACCCGCGCACCCTGTCAGAAGGCCTGTATATAACGTATTTCTACCAACAAAGCATAAATGTCAACTGAATGATTTGTTGGTAAAAGATACACAATTAATATTTTTATTCTTTCAGTTTCTTTTATGCTTTAAAACATGCTGTTGTGATGAGAAGCTTGACTAGTATAACTAGTGTCATACGTATTAGTATGACCATACTAACACTGTACCATAATAAGAGAATTACATGTAAGACGTCCCAGAGTTAAGACTTACTAGCATACTGAGGCAAGGTAAAAAGTTGTATTGGTTATGGGACTTATGTCACACTAGCATAGTGTTACGTACATGTACTAAGAAAATTCAGGAGTTCAAGAGTTTAGATGTACTAACCACCAAAAGGCGATAAAATATTGTGACCAATGTTGTACTGACACTTGCATTAATTCAGATCATAAAGACTAGACTTGTCTTTAGAATTATTTTGTACTAACATACTAACATATATATCGAGACTAGCTGTCAACAAGACAAGTGTCATTCTGCTTGCTTGGCTCTCTCGCGGAAATGTACAAGATTCAACAGTTTATTTAGACAAATTTGTGAAAGAGAGAAATACATGTACAGTGACCCAATGATCCTGCAGATACAAGTAGTGTAGAGTGCAATTGTAGACCACTACTTAGGTCTAGGTTGCTCAGTGTTATCCCACGGATAAAAAACTATCCCATGGATACAATTGTAATTGTTGATCTAGTACATTTTGTCTGCTGGATAGTGATATTTCCAGTGATTTTACACGTGCTAATTTTGCATTCAAATTTCTCCTAGTTTCAAATTAGTGACCACAGATGGTAACGTTTTGTGATAATGGCAAAAAAAGCACATTTTCTGTGAACCTAAGAGTAGTAGAGAAACAGCTTCGCGAAAGCAAGGCCTTTCCGATACGCAAGCTGTTATGTAGCAAAATGTAACGTATATATAAGAATAGGCACCAACAAGTCTTTGGACTGGCAAGTGCTGACTTGGGTTGATGGCCAGCAGATTATACAAACACATTTGTTATCCTTTAACCCCTCTGCACTAAAACCTGTCCTGTTTTCCAGTTCTTGAAGCTCCATGTTGTGAAATTCAACTTTGTGGATAGGATATTAGGGTTTTTGTCTTTCAATTGTAGGAAGAAAGTGAGAACACAAAAAAAATCTGATTCTCCACTTGTAGGCCATCTACCATGCAAGACTGTATGGCATACAACATTGGTATTTCATGGAAACAACAATTGTCCCATTTGTTTAATTTTATTAAGAATTCGTGGACACTATGTGCTCTGCTTGCTTTGAACCCATGGAATGTGAAAAACCAAAATGGGAAAATCAATTATCAGTCAAGTGTTGACTTGCACGACACCCTGAAGCTTGTGGGCCACTATACACAAGTAGTGCAGAGACACTCTGTGCACTCTGTTCTAAAAAAAGTAAAAGTATAAGAAATGAAATGAAATGGGAATTGCAGTGGCATATTCAAATAGTGGCCCTTTATTTGTCATTCTTTATCGAACTGGAATTTAAAAATGAGTTTCGTATAATTTCAGCAATTCCCTTAGTCATAGTGTTGTAGAGCTGCACTGTTGTAGAGTCATAGAGTTGAAGTGTTGTAGAGTTGCAGAGTTATAGTGTTGTAAAGTTGTAGCAGTTTAAGTTGCAGTGTTGTAGAGAATCAATGTTGAAGGGCTGCAGTAACTGTTGCTCTCTTACAACAAACTTACAATAAATGGGGAATCTCTGTTATCAATCAGAGCTTGGTAGTACGTCTGTGTTTCAGCCTTGATCTCCTTTCCAGGATTGAATGATCCATTCTCATCAGATGATCTATTAACAGAGAAGGAAAAAGAAAAGATTAGGGATTATTATAAAGATCAGGGATTATTCTAAAGTGCAACATCACCACAATATGTTGTTCCAGAAAGCTTCCATACCCCCATGCACCACAGAAGATATTTTGGTTTGAAACCCCCACCCCTCTGGAAATTTCAATTTAGCTTCATACTTTCCTTTAAAAAGTGTGGGCTTTTGAGGCCACTAAGGTAACATAAAGTTGCACACAAGCCACAGGGTACCCAAGTGAAAAGCCAGAGCTTTCTGCTGCATGAAGCAACTGAGAATAATGCTACTCCTACTCCCCCACCCCTCCCCTGAATGGCATGCTAGTCCATGGCAGGATTACAACCACCAGTATGTCACTGGTACCCATTTAAATGTCTGGGTGGAGAGAGACAGCGTGGAACCAATTTTTATGTATTGCCTAAGAAAACCACACAATGGCAGGGACCAGGTCTCCAACCACTGACCTTCAGATCTGAAGTCCAATGTGCTAACCACTACATCACCACATTTCTACTTTTTGGGTGTGACCGATTTCACCCTAGGTAAATTACCTTGGGGAAATTTTATCCTCTGGAGCTTGGATATGTCTCAAGAACAATTGAGTTTCCCTTGACAGCTACCCCAAAGCGATAGCTTAGGAAAATTCAAATCCTGAGGTAGCTATTCAATAGACGCTCATCGGTGAATGTCTTGATGAAAGAACTGGACATACATCACGTCATGGGAATAATCTTTTAAGAAGCAGCGCATGCCATCAATGTAACTTTGCTGCCTGTAAGTGTGCAGACGATGTGACAGTTCAGAGCAAGATTGTAAGAATCTTTTTAATTCGGGAATTCAAATTTCACTTCAGTTTTAGCCACCATTTAGAATTCGTTTTTTTCACTGAGCAATTGCTCTTGTTACAGAAACAGCTTGTATCCTCAAGATGAGCCATACCCAGTTTATTACAATGGCTTTGTAGTTAACTCTTGACATGAGACAACCTCAGGGATCGATTTCAGTAGGGTGACCTTTCCAGATTTTTTCACCAAGGTAAACCTTAGATGAAGTTACCTCAGGAAATTTTTGGTGAATTTGCCCTAGGCAAATTGGTTTTACCTAGGTAAAAGTCTGTAGTGTGACCACAGCTTATGGCTGTGATTACTGGAGTAGAGAGGTTTGTGTAGTACATCTTAGATCTTACAGATACAGATCCTTTTCAGTTTGTGTGCCAAAGCTTTGGAATTTGCTGCTGTTCAGTAGAAGACTTTAAGAAGAGGCTTAAGATGTATTTTTTTTAAGAATTCAAAGCTTTTTATTGAACATTTACTTTGGTGACTGTGGACTTGTAGTTTTTATTTTTTATCTTATCCATTTAATTTTTTTAAAGGTTTGGTAACATGTAAAATGATTTTGGGTGCCTTCAGAAAAGGCACTATAAATTATTATTAATTAATTATAAAAACCACCCTCCAAATTATAGCTGATGCAGGCAGTGACTAAGCAGGTGTGTTCCTCTGTACAAAAAAGGTTTGTTGCTAGTTTTAAACTTACTTTTCATTTTCTCTTGTTTCTTTATCTCTATCATACACTCTTGCTGTCCATGTGAAAAGTATCACTCCTCTGTAACCAAATATTCTGTGAAGAAAGAGCTGTACAGAAAAATGGCCTGTCAAAGGCTAACATGCTTTTACAATGCCGGAGCCACATCTGGGACAAAAATACTATTTTAAAAGATTTTTAGCACAGCACACTTTTGGCGAGAAGGACACCCACAGGTATACAAATGTAATTCAGTACCACTAAACAATTAGGGAAAACCTACAAAATGCTAAGGGGGAGGGGGGAGGGGGGAGGGTAACCTGCAATGGAATAGCATCCCATCAAAGGGAAGTAGTAATGCATCTAGCCTCTGCAGACTACAGAATCTAGCTGAAGCTATCCTACAACCCCGGCGAGCAACCTGACTCATTCACTCCATTGGGTAGACACAGACTAGTTTTATTTTTTTATTTTTACTATTGACAGTAATGTGCCAGGAACATTTGAAAAATATCAAGTTACAGTATAGCTGTTTGCAAACATTCTTTTTGTTATTGAAGTGTGCCAACCACTAAAACAAAAGAACTGTTTGTTTCAACAGCAAATAGATCTTTGGATGGCACATTGAAATCAACAGGTGACATCAGCGATGTCTTTGCCATGAATTCACTAACAAAAGCAAATGCTGTGCACTGCTTATGTAATAATTATGTACCATGGTGATGACATACACCTGTACACAAGGGCTGATCTGGATCATGGCAGTAAAATACCAAAATGGTATTCCTTTCAAAATTCATATGAATTGTCCATACTCTCTGACCCACAGGTCACTAGGAAGTGTATCCCTAATCCTCCCGGTGGCCCAACTCCCTACTCCAAGCTGTATGGCAAGAGGTACCTTTACTGTATGACTGCCCAGCAGGGGTGGGTGGGTGGGTGGGTGGGTGGGTGGGGGTGTCAGAGGGGAGGGATTTGGCCAGTACATGAACGCATTAAGTATCGGAAAACGAAGCCAAATCATTAATGAAGTTGAAGTAGAAAAAGTTAATGTCTCTTTAAGGAACCATTCGTCATGAAAACGAGAGATTTGGGTAAGTTCTTTCAGTATTTGAGCCGCAAGATAGTATAACCGCTCATTTGGTAGGTACCAGGCTATTAAAACGTGACAAACAGAGTCCGTTGTCTTACACAACCACAAACAGCTTTCTAGAGTGATTCTTCACCACGGTGTAACGGTTAAGGGGGCCACTGGCCTTTCAACATTTAGAAACCACGTAACAGCATGCCACACTGTAATTTTATAGGTTAGATTTCATCCTACCTGACCGGGTTCATATTTTCCGCTAGTTTTTGGCTCTTGAAAACGTCCGATTTCCGCAAGTCTGAAAGCATGACATGAACTAAGTGACAAACTTAATGGTTTATTGTTGAAAATTAAGGGAAACTGCAGTCTTACCGAGCATAATGCCGTCTAATTTGCAGAAAACCACAGACAAAGTTTCGCAGCTTCGCCATCTTCCTTCACAGTTCTAGTTTTTTTTGGATAAACCGCTGACCCTATAAAGTGTAAGCTCGTTTCTTGTTCCCATGCTCCCGGAATCCCCGCCTTCTCCCAGCCTGAGAGAAGAGATGTGGGTACGAGATTAGAGATATGGGACATAAGGGTGGATTGCAGGCATCACACAAAATGCTACATTGCATATTAGTTCTTTCTTTCCGGGCAGTGCCTTACGACACATTTTTGTCAAAACTTGGGCAGCATGCTTTGGATTTTCACGAGTGTTTGCACCGTATTAAAGGTCTTTTAATCCACTGTACGGAAAAAGATGGCGGCTATACATTTTACCACAATACCATGCGAACCTAACACAGCCAACAAGCTCATAAAAAGCCACATTTTTTGCACAAATTTGTCCCTGTGCTAGCAACATTCTGTATGCTAAGTTTGAAATTTTTAGAACTTTTCTTTGCGTTTTTATGAGGGTTTTTAGGGTTCTTACTATGGGTAAATGTACCAGTCGCCATCTTCATTTCGGTACGGTGGATTGTGAAAAGCATGAAAATTAAATGTGGTTCCCTGTTATGCATACCCTGCTAGCAGAGGTTTTTATCTTGCCGCTTCTTTTTTGTAGTCTTTTACAACAACGGCAAGGACAGCCGTAAAAAGACTACAGAAATGAAGTGGCAAGATAAAAAAACCTCTGCTAGCAGGGTATGTTGTGCATCATACAGCTACCCCAGCACAAAAACTTTGAAAAATCTGTTTCTTTCAATAATTGTGGTCATTTAATCGACCAACAATTTGTAAATATTTTATTTGTCCAGTTGTATTACATATCCAGTTGTATCTTTTTTATTTTATATTTTTTTATCTTGTATTTCCCTTGCATTTATCTTGGATTTTAACTTTACTAACCTCTGATTTATCTTCGTTTTAATTATTACTATAAGTTTAGTCAGTACCTTGTATGTGATGCCGAAAGCCAATGGTTTGTTACCCTTTTTATGCTTTTTATAGTTCTATCCTCGTTAAACATAGCCTCCTACGCAGTCCGTTCAGGGAGTCGAAGGGTAGGAGGGTAATACTACACTAAATATAGTTTTTACTTCCTGTAAGTACTTAAGATTCACTGAGAGCTTCATGATATTCCCTAAAACACGTACATTGTATACACTGTTTTTACCAAAGCCAAGTATACGTGACTAATTACATAAAACAATCGAAGGAATTAAGCTTACCGGCCGGAATTAAGCTTAGCGGCCGGCACTGACAGCTTAAGACCTGTATAGTTGGTCTTGTACTGTAATAGCGCACAACGCAAAATTTATATAGTATGATAAGAGAAACTCATCTTGGATCGACGAGCGGGCAAATGGTAAAACGGTTTCTTCCCAACATACACGCTCTATGCAAGTATCTTATTTCTACGGTAGGTCCTCGCTATCTCGAAGACAGGTTATCAGCTGCTGTGGGAACTTTTTCTTTTGAAATCGCGTGCATTTTGCGGACATTGACTTATGCCCTATCTTGAACTCGCCATCTCGAATATCTATTTCACAGCCATACTGCACAACTCTACCAGGGCTTGCCGGAAATTAAGTTTGGAAAAGGGGTGTTTAATGGAATACCCTTTTGAAAAACACGGAACAACACACCTGTAAAAATGCAAGAAATTATTATATGCGAGTAGTGTTGTTAGCATTGTATGAGTAAACATATGTAAAGAGGTCAAAGAATGTTACCATAACGTGAAATAATAAATCGACGAGTTTGTAGATTGATATTTTGTGTGGAGTTTGTATTGAGATTGTAGATTGATACTTGTATTCATTCTTTTATTCTCATTTTTTCCTTGCACCCCTTCAATTAGCAGTAATAATACCTACAGGTTTCCGAGTGCTGTTTGTTACTGTTTCATATTTTGGATAAAGTTATCGTTGTTTTTGCAGTCTTAATCCCTTAAGCGCTAACATCATTATACAAATTCTCCTTACCGGACTCCATAGATTTTATCGATTACTTATTGGGAGAACTTTTTCAAACATCAAGATAATTCATCGCTGGTGATCATTTTCTAAATTCTCATGGCCTGTATATGTTATAATATACCGATCCCATGAGGAGAAATTTGATGCTGATCACTCTTGGGGTTGTTTGGTTGGCTCGCCAACTTTGCCCACATGTTTGTCGAGTTTGTCGTATGAAGAAGCCGGTGGGTAGACAAAGGGGGATTTTTTATGAAACAGTATGTGATCTAAGACCGGCCAGTGACAATCGGGACCAATAGGCCCCAGTTGTTCAAAGGTTGGATAACTTTATCCACTGGATAAACCACTATCTTGTATTGATCATGGGAGTACATTTTGTCTACTAGACAGCAATTTACGGGGCGGTAAACTGTTATCTACGAGATGCTCCCGGCATATTAACAAATAAGAGACCCACGTTGAACACGCAAGCAGACTCCATTCACGCCAAACGTTTTGTTAATAATTAACAGACATTTTTATTATTTAATGAACATGTTTGTTTTAATGAACTTTCTTCTGTTTATATTTTGTGTTTTTGTTCTTTATTTTATTCCCATTTGTATTTTATTGTGTTATCCACATTTCCCTGACACTTAAATATTTGTAAATATACCACTGTCAAACTTTACATATTTACTGACATTTGCTTATGACGTCATGCAGTCGTCGAAATGTCGTGTTCCTATCGCTAATTTTTATCTTAAAAGGTAATGTACCAGTCAAACTGAAGCTTTAACATCCCCCCCGGGTAACCCCCCGGCATTTGAACTTTTGGAGATTGGCTTGTTCAAATTCCCTCCCTTCGGGGCAAAAAAAGCCGTTCAAGTGCCCCACCAATTAGTACTGAACTACCTCTCCTCAAAGACTTGTTTCGCCTTTTAATCAAACACTTTACACGCTTTTCAGAGAGAGAGAGACATGCCGTAATGACACCTTCAAACTTCTTTTAAAGGCCCTTTTGAAAGAGTTATTCACTGACAAAGGCGAAATTCTCTCTTGTAAATCCATCAAACCCTGCAAAAACCGAAAAAACTCACGGGAGTATTACGCAGAACAAGAGATAAATCCGGTTCAAATTCCCCACCCTTCCAAGGCAACGTTCAAATTCCCCCCCCTCTCCCGGCACGATACACAGTCAAATGCCCGGGGGGATGTTGAAGGTTCAATCTGACCGGTACATAAAGTTATCCTGCCTTTGAACAACTGGGGCCTGACTCATCACCGTTCAACATTGAAGAATTCAACATGTCCAGGGACGCCTTTGGTCACCCTGTGGAATGATGTTGAATGGTGTTGAAAGAAGTTCGATTAGGCCCCGAACGAAAGGATACAACGTTTCCATTCAACATCGTTCAACATTGTTGACTTCAACATACGTTTGGTCACCCTGTGGAATGATGTTGAATGGTGTTGAAAGAAGTTCGATGAAGCCCCGAACAAAAGGATACAACTTTTCCATTCAACATCGTTCTCTGACTTCAACATACGTTTGTTAACCCTGTGGAATGATGGCTGATGATGTTGAAAGAAGTTCGAATAGGCCGCGAACAAAAGGATACAACATTTCCATTCAACAACGTTCAACGTTGTTGAATTCAACATGTTACACACGTTTGGTCACCCAGTTGAATGATGTTGGTTCAACATTTCCATTCAACACCGTTCAACATTGTTGAATGCAACATGTTATACGTTTGGTGACCCTGTGGAATGATGTTGGATAGTGTTGAACGGAATTTGATTGCCATAACGTGTTACACAAAACCGCTATATTAAAGTTGTTTGGCTGGCGCACTTGTAACAATGCCAACACATGCACGTGCTGCAAAACTTTAATTTACTTAATTTAATTTACTTAATTTGACCACATAAAAAGTATAGGAAAACATTTTTGGCCGCGAAATAGAGTGGACCGCTTTTAGCGAGAATGCCACTTAAAAGCTCTTTAATGGAAGTCACGCACAGTATCCACTATTTTGATGCCTAAAAATTGACCAAATCTTGGGTAGCTCTTTCCAGTGTCAGTCATATTTGATTCTAGAATAATAAAGGTTTTATTGCAGCAAGTAAGGAAATCGACAGTGGTGTAGTATAAACGGAGTGGAACTGTCGCGTGAGCCCGCTCACGCCATATACAAGTATCTTAATTCCACGGTAGGTCCTCGCTATCTCAAAAGAAGGTTGTATAGTTGCTACTATTTGAAAATCTGCATTTTTTCGTGTCCTAATCTTTCTCTTATTAGGAGGTTTTTGTCAGCTGATAGCACCAAAATGTTGATACGTGCCTTCGTAACATGCAGATTGGGCAACTGTGACTTTCTCTTATATGGACTTCCGCAATACTTAATCCATAGACTTCAATTAGTTCAGAAACGTGAGGCACGTTTGGTCTTATGTGGGCGTAAATATGAACACATTACTCCTTTGCTGAAAGAACTTTACTGGCTTCCTGTGGAGAAGAGGTTTGTTTTGAAATCCTCCGGTTGACTTTTAAAGCTTTACATAATTTAAGTCCTAGCTATATTCGTGATTTATTGCAAACTCACAAGCCTGTTAGGAGTTTACGATCATCAAGCGTGAACATGTTAGCGATTCCTCGATCACGGTTAAAGTTTAATGGCGATCGTGCTTTTTCTCTTTATGCTCCTAAACTGTGGAACAAACTTGCTGAGCAGATAAAATGTATTTTAAATCTCCATACTTTGAAGGGCAGTCTGAAAACTTTTTTTTTCTTTTTAAGCACTATTTTTTGTCTGTAGTTTTGTTTTATTATTTACCACTTAGCATATACGTCTTTTAATTAGATGTTTCGGTGTGAAGTATCCCCATATATTTTTACAAGTTGTGCTGTATTTTGACTCGCCCGCATAAGAGATTTATTATCCAACTTTACCTTTTTCTACCTTCAGTAACTTGAAAGAAAACTACAAGTGTGACAGGATGAGCGCACGCGCGATACTGTACAATAGCCAACTGTACAATATCGTAGGATATTTGCACTCGTTTTGCGCGCGTTCTGTACAATAAGTAATACAGTTGGATAATAATAACTTTTATTGTGAAGCGCCTTAGAGCTTCAGGATAAGGCGCTTTAGAAATGTTTATTATTATTATTATTATTATTATTATTATTTTTTTTTTTGTTATTATTATTATTATTACTTAGATAGAAATTAGATTATTACGCTATAATTCCAGTTTTAAGTGAAAGGCCAAATAAATACGCACTTCCTTTGAGATCATGGGTGTTACAAAGAGAAAAATTATGTGCTGAAATAGCTGTAGATAGGGATTAGGCAGTGGTTACTAGAGAGGTTACTAATACGCGACGAGGCCTGACTTCATATCTCACATATTTGTAAGATGAGTTCAGTGAAGAGCTGTTGCATTTCCTGTTCTTGTTAACCTGTATTAACGTATGGAATACATGTGATTTTTTGCAAATTACCTTAAGATCTGCAAAACGTACGTTATCACTGAAAAAACGTTTTCCGCAACGTTACGTTCGGCTATGAAAAGTGAAAAAAACAAACGTTTTGTGTTCATTGTTTTGTACTAAGTTCATGAAATCCAGTTGTTTTCAATAACGAAGCGAGAATGGCGCTTTTTAGTGTAGCCTTGCAAAAATGGATTATCGAATAGTATGAGCGATTTATACGAGGTCAACTGTTGAAGTCGTTACCTTTTGAAGTTTTCAATGTCAGGAATAGCGACTAAAAGAAACTTTGATATTTTTTGGATGGATTTGAATTTTGCGAATTTGATATTTAAGAGCAACTTTCAGTAACAATCGAGCATTCGGCGGCAGAAGTTGAAAAATCGATTTCTTTCATATTTTGCACAAAACTGGGTATTGGTAAAACTAGAAACCTGATGTGGTTCGTTTTCCCCAGAAGCGCTTTATTTTCGAATAAAACGAGGAAATCGATTCTCGGGTTTGGGAGGTCAAAATCACAGGAAATTAATCTTGAAAATAAGTACTGTAAACTTGCATCGCACTGGTAAACTAAAGCGCGGAAAAAGAGATAGACACTTCTTATCAACAGAACAAGTCTTTTTCATTAACTAGACAGTTACAAAACAGCAATAGCGAAATTTAATGAGCACAAACAATTCCAAACTAAAAGGCAGGTTCTGATGTTTACGTAGAAACTGATTTGGAACCTAACTTCTGTGAAATAATTTAACATGTGCCATAACGCCACATGGTCTCAATCCTCGTTCAATAGACAGTAGAAACATTGAACTAAGCTATACCTTGAAACTGGCTTGGGTTATCCATGCTACTGTCTTTGGGAAAACTTGGAAGACAGCGAATTCAACAAATGGGCCATTCCATTTAATGTCCGCACCCCCCCCCCCCCCCTATTGAGGGTCAGAGAAATCCTAGGGGGAGGGAGGGGGTTTTTAAAGTCATTTCTGAGGGGGTAGCTATGTCGGTACCTTTGATCTCTCGAAAACATGTGCCTTTTTCTCAAGGGGGGAATGTGTCGGCACTTCGATCTTTTTTTTCCTAAGGGGTAAAATTTCTAATTAACCCCCAATGGGGGGGGGGGGTTCGGACATTAAATGGAACGGCCCAATGGGGCTTAATGAAGTTCAACTTTGCCGGATGCCGAAATGCACCAAAATTTTCGTGTTAAGTTACACAATCTCTCTTTTCTTCGTCGTTGCTTGATGCTTGATAATGGCTTCAAACTAAAATGTTCGGTTGATCTCAAAAAAGGTAGAGCGAAAAGAAAAAATTGAACGATACTGGTGATATCGTTGTGAGCTCTCTGTGCAAACCATGACAAAACGTGACATCTAATATGCTACATCTGTGACATCATATATCCAAATTTGGTTAAACAATTTAGTCACGGTATTTGGTAACGCAATGCAAACAAATGTACAGAGAATATTTCCACACGAAGGAACGGAAGTTTGGAAACGTGAAAATCACCCATTTCGGGCTTTTTCTTCCTCATTTTGGAACGCAAAAGAATGTTAACGCTGGAAATTAACAAGAATGAAGTAGAGTGAGCCCGTTTGGTTAAAGAAGCAAACTTTCCCGTGTTTTTGTGTACGGCAGAATTCAACTGCACTAAGCCCCATTTGTTAAAACTTTGCTAAGTTCGAACTGGTCCCAAAGAAAGTAGAATGGATAACCCAAGCCAGTTTCAAGGTATGGTTTATTTCAATGTTTGTGCTGTCTATTGAATGAGGATTGAGACCATGCAGAATTATGGCAGATGTTAAATTATTTCACAGACGTTAGGTTCCAAATCAGTTTCTACGTGATCATCAAAACCTGCCTTTTAGTTGGAATTGTTTGTGTTCAGCAGATTTCGCTACTGCTGTTTCACAACTGTCTGGTTAATGAAAAAGACTTGTTCTGTCGATAGAAAGTGCCTATCTTTTTCTCTGCGCTTTAGTTTACCAGCGCGACGCAAGTTTATAGTACTGATTTTCAAGATTAATTTCCTGTGATTTTGACCTACGGAACCCGAGAATCGATTTCCTCGTTTTTTTCGAAAATAAAGGGCTTCTGGCGAAAACGAACCGCATCAGGTTTCTAGTTTTACTAATACCTAGTTATATGCAACATACGAAAGAAATCGATTTTTTAACTACTGCCGCTAAATTGAAATTTTGCTTGATTTTTACTGAAAGTCGCTCTTAAGTCTTTAATTGGCATCTCCGAAGGCTAACTTAACAAGAACGTCAACTTTATTTCGTACGTTCGATGAGATACGAAGTTTGATGATGACTTTAATCCAACATCAGCGACACACACTATTCTAATCCCTAAAAATTAAAATTAAAGGAAAAATATTTTTGGTTGCGAGATAGAGTGGACCGCTTTTAACGAGAATGCGGAAGTCACGTACAGTATCCACTGTTTTGATGCCTAAAAATTGACCAAATCTTGGGCGGCTCTTTCCCGTGCCAATTATATTTGATTCTAGAATAATAAAGTTTTTATTGTGGCGACAGTCAGGTGTAGTATAAATGGAGTGGAACTGTTGAGTGAGCTCGCGCACGTTATATGTATCTTAATTCTACGGTAGGACCTCGCTATCTCGAAGCCAGGTTATCAACTGCTGTGGGACCTGTTTCTTTTGGAATTGCGGCTATTTTGCAGACATGCATTGACTATGCATTATCTTGAACTAGCCATCTCGAATATCTTTTTCACAGCCATAGTATACATAATTCTACCAGGGTTTGCCGGAAAGTTTGGGAAAGGGGTATTTGATAGAATATCCTTTGGAAAGACATGGAATAATATACGTATACATGTAAAAAAAATGTAAGAAAGTATTGCTTGTAAAACATATGTAAAGAGTGTTGCCATAACGCAAAAGAATAAATCGACGAGTTTGCAGATCGATATTTTGTATTGAATTTGCATTGAGACTGTAGATTGATACTTTGTGTCCATTCTTTTATTCTCATTTTTTCCTTCCACCATCCTCGATTAACAGTAATACTACCTACGGGTGTGCAAGTGTTGTTTGTCACTGTTTCGTTTTTTGAATTAGAAAGTTGTTGTTGTCTTGAAATGCAGTGCCCCAGCGCTTTTCAAGTTGGAGATTTCCGATCATTCTCAAAATCTTCGACATCATAGTGATATCGGCAAAAGTTCCAAGGCGCCTTTGAAAACAAATGGCTATCGTGTAACTCTTAATAGTCCAATTTGAGCAGGTACAATACACCATTTCTTGATATGGGAACAGAGAAGAAAATTTAATGTACTTTTGTTTACTGTCAACGTCAGCCTGTACATCATAAAATTTACGTCGCTGGGTGCGGCAAATTTTCCTTCGATTTTGAGAGAAACAGGAAACCATTCTGGCAAATTTGGTCCGATCTATACTTCACCTTGCGATTTATTCCGAGATCTTTCATTGTCTTTAACACTTGATGACGTCACAAATGGTACAACGTGATGTGAAGGACACTGGAGAGCACACAAAAGCGTTTTTAGGTAGAAATTAGATTATTACGACATAATCCTAGTTTTAACGGAAAGGCCGAATTAATACGCACGTTCTTCGGGATCATGGTTGTTACAAAGAGAAACATTACGTGCTGAAATAGCTGTAGGTAAGGATTGGCGGTGGTTGTTCTTCAAGAGAGGTTACGTACGCGACGGGGCCTGACTACATATCTCAGATATTTGTAAGATGAGTTCACTAAAGAACTGTCACATTTTCTGTTTTTGTTAACCTGTATTAACGTATGGCATACAAGTGATTCTTTGCGAATTACCTTAAACGTGCAAAACGTTATCACCGACAAAAAAGATTTTCTGCAACGTTAAGTTCGGCTAAAGTGAAAAAAAAATAAAAAAATAAACAACATTAGTGTTCATTGTTTTGTACTCAGTTCATGAAATAAAATCCAGTTGTTTAAAGATAGAGAAGCAAGAATGAGGATTTTTAGTGTAGCCCTGCGAAAATTGATTATCGAATAGTATGATCGATTTATACGAGCCAGCAAACTGTTGAATTGGGTACCTTTTAAAGTTTTCAATGTCAGAAATAGCGACTACAAGAAGCTTTCATGTTTTTTGGATGGATTTGAATTGTGCGAATTTGTTATTTAAGTCTTTAATTGGCATCTCCAAAAGTTAACGTAACAAAAACGTCGACTGGATTTCATACGTTCGACGAGATACGAAGTTTGATGATGCCTTTTATTTTAATCCAAAATCAACGACGTACAGGTAGTTTAAAAAATCTGCAGTAACACGGTAACTGAATTAATAATTTCTCTAGTTAACAAATAATTGTTGAAAATGTTTCTTCGAGTAGGAAAAATGTTTAGGTAAAGAAATGTGCAAAATTCACACAATCAAAATTGTATGGTATGCGACATTCTCGCTCACTGGTTAAAAAAGACTCGAAAAGTTAGATTCAAATACATACTGAGCGTTTTTCAGATTACACGCAGGCAAACAGACCGGTTTCAGTCCATGAAATCTTCCATCTGAGCAGTCTTGAGTTGCTTTATAACCGGCGAAATTAGAGCTTTTCTTCAGTTATGGCCAAGTCTTTGAAAAGCGTACATTTTTTGACGACCAGGGTGACTCTTATGCCTTTTGTATTCGTGAGGCTTAGAATATGCGAAAATCGTTCAAAACTGATCCGATCGATCAGTGTTAGGTTTGGCGTAAATCCCTTTAAAGGGCCCTCAATCTGAGAAAATAGATAACGACATGTTGAATATTCAGCTTATACTTTATCCTTGAGCTCCCTGGGAACGAATGACATGCAAAAACTGGGAAACAGCATTATTTTTCGAAGTCGCCTTTTAACTGCTAATTAATTTCAAACGAATAACAACATTGTGCGACAGTAGGTTAGGGCACATAACCTGCATAATCGACCTTCTTTTCCTCTCTCGAAACTGAACCCATTATGTAACAAGACTAAAGCGAGCAATCATCTATGTTTTAGGAAGCTGTATTTACATTCACCCGCTGAAACAGCCGCATGTTTGACTCCATCTTTTCTGATTGTGTTCTCAATCCGTTTTCATTAAGGAATACACAGTGAAGCAAGCCTGTTTAACGAATTATCCACTCGTTCCCCCCCCCCCTATTTTTTCCCAGTTGCACGCGCAAATGTTCATAAAATGAGAAATCGGGATCGCATAACCGACGTTTGACTTTATTTACATTTCCAGTCTCTCGATTAATTTTCGTAAACCAAAACAGCACCTTCGAAGAGGCAATTGCTAACAGAGTGGTAAAGTGCTGATGTCACAACGAAACTATTTTAGAAATTTCTGACTTGAAATATCACGATAAAATAAACAACATGAAAAGCAGCATGAGCCAGTGCTAATATTGAAGATTTTGTGGTAGAGAAAATTTTGGATGATTGAAATCGATTGTCTGGAGCACGTGAAAGGGCTGTGTTGATAAAAGTGGCGAGTTTATATATGATTTTATTTTTATTTTTATTATTAATATTATTTTATTTATTTATTTATTTTTTCTTCGTCTTTCCTTTCTCGGAGAAATTAGCTATACAGCTACCCTTGTAAATCCGAGGTGAAATAAAGGTGATGTTATGTTTGGGTTGAATAACAACTTTTCAGTGTCAGGGCAAAAACACGTCAGGGGCCTTTGGCAGAACGCCGAACGCTGAACGCCGAAAGCAAAAGCCATTAACATTAAAGTCTTTCAGCTTGAAGTGCTGAAAGCTAATTGTCTGTCAAATCAGTGATTATATAAATCTTAAATAGTGTCGAGGACTTCTTAGCTAAATACGATTGCTTAGTGCTTAAGGGGCACTGTCACGTATTTTTATATGAAAAGTTAAAAGAGATATTGCAATCCAAGCATGCCTTAAAAGAATGGTTCAATTTGTTTAAAGATATTCTACGAGTTATGAAAAGGTCATCGGCAACCAACTAAACAACAGTATGGCCGGTGATTTGTCGTAAAGTTTGTGTCGGTTGTAAGTTTCCCAAAACAAACAAATTAACTAATTTGACCATTGGAGGTCATTTCCCAATGCTATAAAGGACTCAAATTTTGTTGAAATATGTTCTTTATATATCGAGGGAACGTTCAACTTTATCCTAGCTGAAGACGTCTTTGTGGATTGAATGAAAACTATGAGAGGAAAAACGTGCTTAAATGGATCGAAACTACTGTTCCAAGGCTATAGATTTCGTGCCATTCCAGATTTTCCTCGGAATTATCTGCAGTCCATACTAGGCCACGGTCACGGCCCGAGGATCATTTGTGCAACATTCTGGCGGAAAACCAGCGTTCTGGGGAAGTCGTTTGCCGCTAGAGGTCATGTTTGAGCACGTACACCTTCAATTTTTACCAATCGGTCACGTGGGTATTACTCATCGGCTCAAATCTCAAAGTTCAGCCCGGGCTGAAATATGAAATTGGGCATGCGCACCGCTTGAGTTGCGTATGTAAAACGCTTTCCTACAACCGTTTCCCTCCCAGTTTTAAACATCGCACCCGGGCTGAAATTCGCCATGTAATCGTAAGAAAATTTCAGCCGGGTGGGCGTACGGAAATTTTAGCCCGGGCTGAAATTCGCCATGGAATTGCGATCAGGCTCTGTTTTCATTTCGCTCGGTAGCACTCCACCGTAACAGAATATGAGAGCGTTGCTGCAATTTGGCCTGATCGCTGGTTAGCTAATTTTAAATTAACTGGGTCCGCTACTTTCAGAATTCTACGGTAATAAATCGCTAAAACACACTAAACGCCAGTTCTCAAAATAGAACTTCCGTAATGGTAAAGGGCTGTGTATTTTAAATAGCCACACTCGAGCATTACTTGGGGTGTCTGCTTAATACATGTTTGATATTTAAGTCTTTAATTGGCATCTCCAAAAGCTAACTTAACAAGAACGTCAATTATATTTCATACGTTCGACGAGATACCAAAGTTTGATGATGCCTTTTATTTAATCCAAAATCAGCGACATACAGGTATCCACTATTTTAATGCCTAAAAATTAAAATTAAAGGAAAAATATTTTTAATTGCGAAACAGAGTGGACCGCTTTTAGCGTGAATGCCACTTGAAAGTTCTTTAGTATCCACTGTTTTGATGTTTCTTTCCCGCGCCAGTCATATTTGATCCTAGAATAATAAAGTTTTTATTGCGGCGACAGTGGTGTAGTATAAATGGAGCGGAATTGTCGAGTGAGCTCGCGCACGCTATTTGCAAGTGTCTTAGTTCTACGGTAGGTCCTCGCTATCTCAAAGGCAGGTTATCAACTGCTGTGGGACCTGTTTCTTTTGGAATTGCGGCTTAATTTTGCAGACATGCATTGACTATGCGCTATCTTGAACTCGCCATATCGAATATCTCTCTCACACCCATATTACATAATTCTACCAGGGTTTGCGGGAAAGTTTGGGAAATAGTCCGGCAGATAAGTGTCAAATCCGGGTAGAGTACGGCACTTTATGATAAAAGCATCAAACTGGACACGTTAATACTAGACATCATGGGGAACATTCTCAAGATTAGAGGCAATCGGGATATGCCCTGTGTCAGCTAGGAGAGGGTGGTAAAAGTAGTGGGGCTAATTATTCGAAATGGCCGCCGTCAGCGATACTCCTTTGGTGTGGAAACACACAGCGTAATTGTCTAAAACAATTTCTGATCGTAACGATCTACCAAAGATTACAATAATCCTATTAAAATTGGCTTAGAAGGTTTCTGAGAATGGAAAATTGAAAAGATAATTACGAGGTCATGATTATGCAAATTAGAAATTTTAATTAATTCATCCTTGATGATTGCATAGTTCAATGTAGCTTATTTTTACATTACTCTCGTCTCAAACTTTACCGAGACAACCATAAATTGTTCGTTCTCACTGGTAAAAGAATGCACGACACTGTATTATCTTTCCTGGGGGCTGATAAATGGCCAGAAATAATAAAAGAAAAACAGTTGTATTGAATTTGCAGTTGAAAAAATGGAAGTGCTACTGGTTGCCCTATTTTTGGATAATTATTTATTGTTTATCCACTACACCAATCACAGGAGTAACTAAACAGTCATTGTTAGATACCTTTTGCAAACAATTCCACTCTATGAAGAGGATATGGTTGATACCGGTGGCCATCTAGGGTGTTTCCTACACGTACGACGCACTTGTATCGCTAAAAGCATGTGGGAATATATATTTTTTGTATGCAGCGATTTGATTCCGGTACTTGTATAAGAAAACATTCTGCAACCGCAGATTCATCCCTGATCATGAAAGCACTAAATGCCAAGGAAACCTTCCATGCACACCAGGCTAGCACTAGTACTCTATGTATTAGTTCAAAGGCATTGCATCTAAAATGCAAAATTCTCACGGCGCGAAACCGAGCTAAGCTGAGTTGTGCGAGTACTAAAGGCGCGCTATAACGATTGCAATAACATTTTTGGCAGACGGAAGGAGTTCGACGTCCTGGCCTGGGATAGCTTGATCAATCAATTGTTAAAGGACACTTCTTTTGGAATACTTAAGAAGCAAAAAAACGCTATTTTGTATCGTAGAATTGCAACGAGGCACGTGTCCTTGGTTTGCACCTGTCTTTCATTCATTCTTGAAAGCACTGAATGCCAAGGAAACTATCTAGATGAGATAAAAATGATGAGATAGTCTAGATGAGGTAATTATTATCTAGATGAGATAATAATGCTTGAAGATTACAAACTATCGAGAGAGTTGTACTCTTAATGGATAATGCTACCTCATACCGCAGACAGCGACTGGTTTCAGACGATGTTTGAAGACGATATCGGCTAACAAACTGGAATGCAGACGGGACTTTTACTCGGGTACTTTATGTAACTCACGTAATTCAGTACGTCAAACAATAACAGTTGCAATGCATGCACCATGTACTAAATGCGGCACCATACCGTGATCTACGGAAAGAAGGTGTATAGCTAGATCGCTATAGAGTATGCCAGAAGCCTGTCACGTGCTCCTGAGTATGCTCATTGACGCTACATGTATGCCCAGCTCCCAGTTGGCTTGTTAGCTCAATTGGTTAGAGCGCTGCACCGGTATCGCAGAGGTCAGGGTTCGAGTCCCGGCAAGCAAGCCTGATTTTTTCAGGCTTTCTTTTCGCAACTGCATAAGTTGCGTTAATAACTGCGAGGATCTTCTTTACATTTATGAATTAATATTAGTTAGATATCTAATTTGCATAATGTTGACCTAAAACAAAACGATGCTCTGAATGAAGTTAAATCAACCCGAAAAATATTAACGTTTTGTTTTTAAGGGAAATTCAACAAGCAGACATAATTCAAATGTCAGTACAACACCGCATCAAGTTAATTTTGTTTAATCTTCCTAATAATAGTCTTTATAGTCTGAATGGCGGCCATATTGAAAAATCTCTCCCGCCCCCCCCCCCCCCCTTCCCAGCTGCCACAGATCCTATCCAGAGTGCCTCTAATCTTTAAAACGTTCCCTACGATCCCTAGTATTAGTGTGCTAAGTATCACGCTTTTATCATAAAGTGCAGAATTGTTTCATCTATCTGCTAGACTAAAAGGGGTGTTTAATGGAATATCCTTTGGAAAGACACGGAATAATATACGTATACCTGTAAAAAGGGCAAGAAAGTATTGTATGTAAGTAGTGTTGTTAGTATTGTATGAAAAACATCTGTAAAGAGTGTTGTAAAAGAATAAATCGACGAGTGTGTAGATTGATATTTTGTATTGAGTTTGTATTGAGATTGTAGATTGATACGTTGTATTCATTCTTTTATTCTCATTTTTCCTTCCACCATCCTCGATTAACAGTAATACTACCTACGGGTGGGCAAGTGTTGTTTGTCACTGTTTCGTTTTTTGAATTAGAAAGTTGTTGTTGTCTTGAAATGCAGTGCCCCAGCGCTTTTCAAGTCGGATCTCAAAATCTTCGACATCATAGTGATATCAGAAAAATTTCTAAGGCGTCTTTGAAAACAAATGCCTATCGTGTAACTATTAATAGTCCAATTTGAGCAGGTACAACACACCATTTCTTGATACAGGAACTGAGAAGAAAATTTAATGTACTTTTGTTTACTGTCAACGTCAGCCTGTGCATCATAAAATCTAGGTCGCTGGGTGCGGCAAATTTTCCTTCGATTTTGAGAGAAACAGGAAACCATTCTGGCAAATTTGGTCCGATCTATACTTCACCTTGCGATTTATTCCGAGATCTTTCATTGTCTTTAACACTTGATGACGTCACAAATGGTACAACGTGATGTGAAGGACACTGGAGAGCACACAAAAGCGTTTTTAGGTAGAAATTAGATTATTACGACATAATCCTAGTTTTAACGGAAAGGCCGAATTAATACGCACGTTCTTCCGGATCATGGTTGTTACAAAGAGAAACATTACGTGCTGAAATAGCTGTAGGTAAGGATTGGCGGTGGTTGTTCTTCAAGAGAGGTTACGTACGCGACGGGGCCTGACTACATATCTCAGATATTTGTAAGATGAGTTCACTAAAGAACTGTCTCGTTTTCTGTTCTTGTTAACCTGTATTAACGTATGGCATACAAGTGATTCTTTGCGAATTACCTTAAACGTGCAAAACGTTATCACCGACAAAAAAGATTTTCTGCAACGTTAAGTTCGGCTAAAGTGAAAAAAAATAAAAAAAATAAACAACATTAGTGTTCATTGTTTTGTACTCAGTTCATGAAATAAAATCCAGTTGTTTAAAGATAGAGAAGTAAGAATGGGGATTTTTAGTGTAGCCCTGCGAAAATTGATTATCGAATAGTATGATCGATTTATACGAGCCAGCAAACTGTTGAATTGGGTACCTTTTAAAGTTTTCAATGTCAGAAATAGCGACTACAAGAAGCTTTCATGTTTTTTGGATGGATTTGAATTGTGCGAATTTGTTATTTAAGTCTTTAATTGGCATCTCCAAAAGTTAACGTAACAAAAACGTCGACTGGATTTCATACGTTCGACGAGATACGAAGTTTGATGATGCCTTTTATTTTAATCCAAAATCAACGACACACAGGTAGTTTAAAAAAGCTGCAGTAACACGGTAACTGAATTAATAATTTCTCTAGTTAACAAATAATTGTTGAAAATGTTTCTTCGAGTAGGAAAAATGTTTAGGTAAAGAAATGTGCAAAATTCACACAATCAAAATTGTATGGTATGCGACATTCTCGCTCACTGGTTAAAAAAGACTCGAAAAGTTAGATTCAAATACATACTGAGCGTTTTTCAGATTACACGCAGGCAAACAGACCGGTTTCAGTCCATGAAATCTTCCATCTGAGCAGTCTTGAGTTGCTTTATAACCGGCGAAATTAGAGCTTTTCTTCAGTTATGGCCAAGTCTTTGAAAAGCGTACATTTTTTGACGACCAGGGTGACTCATGCCTTTTGTATTCGTGAGGCTTAGAATATGCGAAAATCGTTCAAAACTGATCCGATCGATCAGTGTTAGGTTTGGCGTAAATCCCTTTAAAGGGCCCTCAATCTGAGAAAATAGATAACGACATGTTGAATATTCAGCTTATACTTTATCCTTGAGCTCCCTGGGAACGAATGACATGCAAAAACTGGGAAACAGCATTATTTTTCGAAGTCGCCTTTTAACTGCTAATTAATTTCAAACGAATAACAACATTGTACGACAGTAGGTTAGGGCACATAACCTGCATAATCGACCTTCTTTTCCTCTCTCGAAACTGAACCCATTATGTAACAAGACTAAAGCGAGCAATCATCTTTGTTTTAGGAAGCTGTATTTACATTCACCCACTGAAACAGCCGCATGTTTGACTCCATCTTTTCTGATTGTGTTCTCAATCCGTTTTCATTAAGGAATACACAGTGAAGCAAGCCTGTTTAACGAATTATCCACTCGTTCCCCCCCCCCCCCTATTTTTTCCCAGTTGCACGCGCAAATGTTCATAAAATGAGAAATCGGGATCGCATAACCGACGTTTGACTTTATTTACATTTCCAGTCTCTCGATTAATTTTCGTAAACCAAAACAGCACCTTCAAAGAGGCAATTGCTAACAGAGTGGTAAAGTGCTGATGTCACAACGAAACTATTTTAGAAATTTCTGACTTGAAATATCACGATAAAATAAACAACATGAAAAGCAGCATGAGCCAGTGCTAATATTGAAGATTTTGTGGTAGAGAAAATTTTGGATGATTGAAATCGATTGTCTGGAGCACGTGAAAGGGCTGTGTTGATAAAAGTGGCGAGTTTATATATGATTTTATTTTTATTTTTATTATTAATATTATTTTATTTATTTATTTATTTTTTCTTCGTCTTTCCTTTCTCGGAGAAATTAGCTATACAGCTACCCTTGTAAATCCGAGGTGAAATAAAGGTGATGTTATGTTTGGGTTGAATAACAACTTTTCAGTGTCAGGGCAAAAACACGTCAGGGGCCTTTGGCAGAACGCCGAACGCTGAACGCCGAAAGCAAAAGCCATTAACATTAAAGTCTTTCAGCTTGAAGTGCTGAAAGCTAATTGTCTGTCAAATCAGTGATTATATAAATCTTAAATAGTGTCGAGGACTTCTTAGCTAAATACGATTGCTTAGTGCTTAAGGGGCACTGTCACGTATTTTTATATGAAAAGTTAAAAGAGATATTGCAATCCAAGCATGCCTTAAAAGAATGGTTCAATTTGTTTAAAGATATTCTACGAGTTATGAAAAGGTCATCGGCAACCAACTAAACAACAGTATGGCCGGTGATTTGTCGTAAAGTTTGTGTCGGTTGTAAGTTTCCCAAAACAAACAAATTAACTAATTTGACCATTGGAGGTCATTTCCCGATGCTATAAAGGACTCAAATTTTGTTGAAATATGTTCTTTATATATCGAGGGAACGTTCAACTTTATCCTAGCTGAAGACGTCCTTGTGGATTGAATGAAAACTATGAGAGGAAAAACGTGCTTAAATGGATCGAAACTACTGTTCCAAGGCTATAGATTTCGTGCCATTCCAGATTTTCCTCGGAATTATCTGCAGTCCATACTAGGCCACGGTCACGGCCCGAGGATCATTTGTGCAACATTCTGGCGGAAAACCAGCGTTCTGGGGAAGTCGTTTGCCGCTAGAGGTCATGTTTGAGCACGTACACCTTCAATTTTTACCAATCGGTCACGTGGGTATTACTCATCGGCTCAAATCTCAAAGTTCAGCCCGGGCTGAAATATGAAATTGGGCATGCGCACCGCTTGAGTTGCGTATGTAAAACGCTTTCCTACAACCGTTTCCCTCCCAGTTTTAAACATCGCACCCGGGCTGAAATTCGCCATGTAATCGTAAGAAAATTTCAGCCGGGTGGGCGTACGGAAATTTTAGCCCGGGCTGAAATTCGCCATGGAATTGCGATCAGGCTCTGTTTTCATTTCGCTCGGTAGCACTCCACCGTAACAGAATATGAGAGCGTTGCTGCAATTTGGCCTGATCGCTGGTTAGCTAATTTTAAATTAACTGGGTCCGCTACTTTCAGAATTCTACGGTAATAAATCGCTAAAACACACTAAACGCCAGTTCTCAAAATAGAACTTCCGTAATGGTAAAGGGCTGTGTATTTTAAATAGCCACACTCGAGCATTACTTGGGGTGTCTGCTTAATACATGTTTGATATTTAAGTCTTTAATTGGCATCTCCAAAAGCTAACTTAACAAGAACGTCAATTATATTTCATACGTTCGACGAGATACCAAAGTTTGATGATGCCTTTTATTTAATCCAAAATCAGCGACATACAGGTATCCACTATTTTAATGCCTAAAAATTAAAATTAAAGGAAAAATATTTTTAATTGCGAAACAGAGTGGACCGCTTTTAGCGTGAATGCCACTTGAAAGTTCTTTAGTATCCACTGTTTTGATGTTTCTTTCCCGCGCCAGTCATATTTGATCCTAGAATAATAAAGTTTTTATTGCGGCGACAGTGGTGTAGTATAAATGGAGCGGAATTGTCGAGTGAGCTCGCGCACGCTATTTGCAAGTGTCTTAGTTCTACGGTAGGTCCTCGCTATCTCAAAGGCAGGTTATCAACTGCTGTGGGACCTGTTTCTTTTGGAATTGCGGCTTAATTTTGCAGACATGCATTGACTATGCGCTATCTTGAACTCGCCATATCGAATATCTCTCTCACACCCATATTACATAATTCTACCAGGGTTTGCGGGAAAGTTTGGGAAATAGTCCGGCAGATAAGTGTCAAATCCGGGTAGAGTACGGCACTTTATGATAAAAGCATCAAACTGGACACGTTAATACTAGACATCATGGGGAACATTCTCAAGATTAGAGGCAATCGGGATATGCCCTGTGTCAGCTAGGAGAGGGTGGTAAAAGTAGTGGGGCTAATTATTCGAAATGGCCGCCGTCAGCGATACTCCTTTGGTGTGGAAACACACAGCGTAATTGTCTAAAACAATTTCTGATCGTAACGATCTACCAAAATATGTTCAAAGATTACAATTATCCTATTAAAATTGGCTTAGAAGGTTTCTGAGAATGGAAAATTGAAAAGATAATTACGAGGTCATGATTATGCAAATTAGAAATTTTAATTAATTCATCCTTGATGATTGCATAGTTCAATGTAGCTTATTTTTACATTACTCTCGTCTCAAACTTTACCGAGACAACCATAAATTGTTCGTTCTCACTGGTAAAAGAATGCACGACACTGTATTATCTTTCCTGGGGGCTGATAAATGGCCAGAAATAATAAAAGAAAAACAGTTGTATTGAATTTGCAGTTGAAAAAATGGAAGTGCTACTGGTTGCCCTATTTTTGGATAATTATTTATTGTTTATCCACTACACCAATCACAGGAGTAACTAAACAGTCATTGTTAGATACCTTTTGCAAACAATTCCACTCTATGAAGAGGATATGGTTGATACCGGTGGCCATCTAGGGTGTTTCCTACACGTACGACGCACTTGTATCGCTAAAAGCATGTGGGAATATATATTTTTTGTATGCAGCGATTTGATTCCGGTACTTGTATAAGAAAACATTCTGCAACCGCAGATTCATCCCTGATCATGAAAGCACTAAATGCCAAGGAAACCTTCCATGCACACCAGGCTAGCACTAGTACTCTATGTATTAGTTCAAAGGCATTGCATCTAAAATGCAAAATTCTCACGGCGCGAAACCGAGCTAAGCTGAGTTGTGCGAGTACTAAAGGCGCGCTATAACGATTGCAATAACATTTTTGGCAGACGGAAGGAGTTCGACGTCCTGGCCTGGGATAGCTTGATCAATCAATTGTTAAAGGACACTTCTTTTGGAATACTTAAGAAGCAAAAAAACGCTATTTTGTATCGTAGAATTGCAACGAGGCACGTGTCCTTGGTTTGCACCTGTCTTTCATTCATTCTTGAAAGCACTGAATGCCAAGGAAACTATCTAGATGAGATAAAAATGATGAGATAGTCTAGATGAGGTAATTATTATCTAGATGAGATAATAATGCTTGAAGATTACAAACTATCGAGAGAGTTGTACTCTTAATGGATAATGCTACCTCATACCGCAGACAGCGACTGGTTTCAGACGATGTTTGAAGACGATATCGGCTAACAAACTGGAATGCAGACGGGACTTTTACTCGGGTACTTTATGTAACTCACGTAATTCAGTACGTCAAACAATAACAGTTGCAATGCATGCACCATGTACTAAATGCGGCACCATACCGTGATCTACGGAAAGGAGGTGTATAGCTAGATCGCTATAGAGTATGCCAGAAGCCTGTCACGTGCTCCTGAGTATGCTCATTGACGCTACATGTATGCCCAGCTCCCAGTTGGCTTGTTAGCTCAATTGGTTAGAGCGCTGCACCGGTATCGCAGAGGTCAGGGTTCGAGTCCCGGCAAGCAAGCCTGATTTTTTCAGGCTTTCTTTTCGCAACTGCATAAGTTGCGTTAATAACTGCGAGGATCTTCTTTACATTTATGAATTAATATTAGTTAGATATCTAATTTGCATAATGTTGACCTAAAACAAAACGATGCTCTGAATGAAGTTAAATCAACCCGAAAAATATTAACGTTTTGTTTTTAAGGGAAATTCAACAAGCAGACATAATTCAAATGTCAGTACAACACCGCATCAAGTTAATTTTGTTTAATCTTCCTAATAATAGTCTTTATAGTCTGAATGGCGGCCATATTGAAAAATCTCTCCCGCCCCCCCCCCCCCCTTCCCAGCTGCCACAGATCCTATCCAGAGTGCCTCTAATCTTTAAAACGTTCCCTACGATCCCTAGTATTAGTGTGCTAAGTATCACGCTTTTATCATAAAGTGCAGAATTGTTTCATCTATCTGCTAGACTAAAAGGGGTGTTTAATGGAATATCCTTTGGAAAGACACGGAATAATATACGTATACCTGTAAAAAGGGCAAGAAAGTATTGTATGTAAGTAGTGTTGTTAGTATTGTATGAAAAACATCTGTAAAGAGTGTTGTAAAAGAATAAATCGACGAGTGTGTAGATTGATATTTTGTATTGAGTTTGTATTGAGATTGTAGATTGATACGTTGTATTCATTCTTTTATTCTCATTTTTCCTTCCACCATCCTCGATTAACAGTAATACTACCTACGGGTGGGCAAGTGTTGTTTGTCACTGTTTCGTTTTTTGAATTAGAAAGTTGTTGTTGTCTTGAAATGCAGTGCCCCAGCGCTTTTCAAGTCGGATCTCAAAATCTTCGACATCATAGTGATATCAGAAAAATTTCTAAGGCGTCTTTGAAAACAAATGCCTATCGTATAACTCTTAATAGTCCAATTTGAGCAGGTACAATACACCATTTCTTGATACAGGAACTGAGAAGAAAATTTAATGTACTTTTGTTTACTGTCAACGTCAGCCTGTGCATCATAAAATCTAGGTCGCTGGGTGCGGCAAATTTTCCTTCGATTTTGAAAGAAACAGTAGTCCATTCTGGCAAATTTGGCCCGATCTATACTTCACCTTGGGATTTATTCCGAGATCTTTCATTGTCTTTAACACTTGATGGCGTCACAAATGGTACAACGTGATGTGGAGGACACTGGAGAGCACACAAAAGCGTTTTTAGGTAGAAATTAGATTATTACGACATAATCCTAGTTTTAACGGAAAGACCGAATTAATACGCAGGTTCTTCGAGATCATGGTTGTTACAAAGAGAAAAATTACGTGATGAAATAGCTGTAGGTAAGGATTGGCGGTCGTTGTTCTTCAAGAGAGGTTACTTACGCAACGGGGCCTGGCTACATATCTCAGATATTTGTAAGATGAGTTCACTAAAGAACTGTCTCGTTTTCTGTTCTTGTTAACCTGTATTAACGTATGGCATACAAGTGATTCTTTGCGAATTACCTTAAACGTGCAAAACGTTATCACCGACAAAAAGATTTTCTGTAACGTTAAGTTCGGCTAAAGTAAAAAACAAAAGAAATGTTAGTGTTCATTGTTTTGTACTCAGTTCATGAAATGAAATCCAGTTGTTTAAAGATAAAGAAGCAAGAATGGCGATTTTTAGTGAGGCCCTGCGAAAATTGATTATCGAATAGTATGATCGATTTATACGAGCCAGCAAACTGTTGAATTGGGTACCTTTTAAAGTTTTCAATGTCAGAAATAGCGACTACAAGAAGCTTTCATGTTTTTTTGGATGGATTTGAATTGTGCGAATTTGTTATTTAAGTCTTTAATTGGCATCTCCAAAGGTTAACGTAACAAAAATGTCGACTGGATTTCATACGTTCGACGAGATACGAAGTTTGATGATACCTTTTATTTTAATCCAAAATCAGCGACACACAGGTAGTTTAAAAAATCTGCAGTAACACGGTAACTGAATTAATAATTTCTCTAGTTAACAAATTGTTGTTGAAAATGTTTCTTCGAGTAGCAAAAATTTTTAGGTAAAGAAATGTGCAAAGTTCACACAATCAAAATTGTACGGTATGCGACATTCTCGCTCACTGGTTAAAAAAGACTCGAAAAGTTAGATACAAATACATACTGAGCGTTTTTCAGATTACACGCAGGAAAATAAACCGGCTTCAGTCCATGAAATCTTCCATCTGAACAGTCTTGAGTTGCTTTATAACCCGGCAAAATTAGAGCTTTTCTTCAGTTATGGCCAAGTCTTTGAAAAGCGTACACTTTTGACGACCACGGTACTCTAATGCCTTTTCTATTTGTGAGGCCTAGAATATGCGAAAATCGTTCAAAACTGATCCGATCGGTCAGTGTTAGCTTTGGCGTAAATCCCTTTAAAAGGCCCTCAATCTGAGAAAATAGATAACGACATGTTGAATATTCAGCTTATACTTTATCCTTGAGCTCCCCGGGAATGAATGACATGCAAAAACTGGGAAACAGCATTATTTTTCGAAGTCGCCTTTTAACTGCTAATTAATTTCAAACGAATAACAACATTGTACGACAGTAAGTTAGGGCACGTAAGCTGCATGATCGACCTTCGTTTCCTCTCTCGAAACTGAATCCATTTTGTAACAAGATGAAAGCGAGCAATCATCTTTGTTTTAGGAAGCTGTATTCACATTCACCCGCTGAAACAGCCGCATGTTTGACTCCATCTTTTCTGATTGTGTTCTCAATCCGTTTTCACTGAGGAACACACAGTGAAGCAAGCCTGTTTAACGAATTATCCGCACGGTTTCCCCCCCTATTTTTTCCCAGTTGCACGCGCAAATGTTCATGAAATGAGAAATCGGGACTGCATAACCAATGTTTGACTTTATTTACATTTCCAGTCTCTCTATTAATTTTCGCAAACCAAAACAGCGCCTTCAAAGAGGCTATTGCTAACAGAGTGGTAAAGTGCTGATGTCACAACGAAACTATTTTAGAAATTTCTGACTTAAAAAAATCACGATCAATAAAGAGCATGAAAAGCGCATGAGCCAGTGCTAATATTGAAGATTTTGTGGTAAAGAAAATTTTGGATGATTGAAATCGATTGTCTTGACCACGTGAAAGGGCTGTGTTGATAAAAGTGGCGAGTTTGGGTTGAATAACAACTTTTCAGTGTCAGGCCTAAAACACGTCAGGGGTCTTTGGCAGAACGCCGAACACTGAACGCTGGAAGCAAAAGCCATTAAAGTCTTCCAGCTTGAAGTGCTGTAAAATCTGTGATTATATAAATCCTAAATAGTGTCGAGGACTTCTTAGCTAAATACAATTGCTTAGTGCTTAAGGGGCACTGTCACGTATTTTTATATGAAAAGTTAAAAGAGATATTGCAATCCAAGCATGCCTTAAAAGAATGGTTCAATTTGTTTAAAGATATTCTACGAGTTATGAAAAGGTCATCGGCAACCAACTAAACAACAGTATGGCCGGTAATTTGTCGTAAAGTTTGTGTTGGTTGTAAGTTTCCCAAAACAAACAAATTAACTAATTTGACCATTGAAGGTCATTTCCCGATGCTATAAAGGACTCAAATTTTGTTGAAATATGTTCTTTATATATCGAGGGAACGGTCAACTTCGTCCTAATTGAAGAGTCGTTGTCGATTGAACAAAACCTATGAGACAAAAAACCTGCTTAAATGGATCGAAACTACTGTTCCAAGGTTATAGATTTCGTGCCATTCCAGATTTTCCTCGGAATTATCTGCAGTCCATACTAGGCCACGGTCACGGCCCGGGGATCATTTGTTGAACATTCTGGCGAACAACCAGCGTTCTGGGGAAATCGGTTGCGGTTAGAGGTCATGTTTGAGCCTGTACTCTTAAAATTTTTACCAATCGGCTACGTGGGTATGACCCATCGGTTCAACTTTCAAAGTTGCATGCGCACCGCTTGAGTTGTGAATGTAAAACGCTTTCCTACAAACGTTTCCCGCCCAGTTTTAATTGGGAATAATTGGGAATTAGACTAAAAGAACCGAAAAACCACAATTCTATGACGTTTTCCTTTTCGTTGCCCTCGTTGTTGCTTAAAGTCCCTATCATTTCCGCTCAGGCAGTAAGTTGCGTTGAAAATTTGAAATCTGTAGTTACATCACCCACTACCCTAAATAATGAGTATCATAAGAATGACAAAAATATAACGCTGGCCAGGTTTTGGTGCACGCAGAGGTCCTGCGGATTGGTCATGTCATCTTTGACGGAATTCCGCTTAAAGTGACGTTTTTCTTGGCATTGCCGTCGTGGTTGCGTAAGTTCCCTAATTACAATCAAAGAGGACTCAAGAGCCAATCATTGAAGAATTCATTTTCCTTTTCCTAGTATTTAGATCAAACTTTTTTGCCCTAAACAATGTCAGGATTTTCTTGAATGTTTTTTAACGGATGTTTCGCATGTTATAAAATGATGTTGTCCTGAAAAGTATCTCCAAGTCTTTGAAGCGATTCGAGTAAAAAGAGGAGAGCGCAAAAGACGACGAAGAAGCTATCTACGGTTCTTGACTTGTAGCATTTGAATTAAGTGGTAAGTTGAAAGCTAAAAGTTAAGGGCAGACAGGGGGAACCTATATTACATATAATACGTGAGGAAAGATCTGTTGTCCACCCTTCACGAAAAAACGGCTAAGTTACAGAAAGCCAAAACCCCACCATTTCTCTACTCTCTTATGATACGGAGAAAGAAACGTCCTGAAAGTTTTAAAACATGTTTGGCTGACAGTTTGAACTAAGTTTAGGATGTCGAATCCAAGTTCTGAAACGACGAACAATTGATGTTTTTTTTTAACTCAACAAATTGTCCATTGACCAAATAACCATATCTCTTTTCCACATACAAGATGAAAAAGTCACCTGTCACTAACTTACCAAAAAGTGGCATTTGAAGACCTCGCCCACAAGCCTATCCTGCCCGGGAGGGACTGCGTAATCTTACAATTAAATACTTGCTACGTTGCATTAAAAAATGAATAATTATAATAATAACCTTCGTTTATTCACGAGATTGTTGATCGTTTATGCAACAAGCCTTGCTAAGGAACAACCAAAAGAGCTTCACAACAGCACTGGTGAGTAATTCTTGACTGACTGGTTGATTGAGTAATTGATTGATTGAATACTTCAATCTGCTTCAATACTTTGGTGTTAGCCGCCACTTATGTTAGCTTTGTTTGGGTAAGAATGAGGACACTTTACTTAATTTGGAGAACAAGATTTTTCGCATGTGCGGTCATCAAAGGACCCTAAATAGCGGAAAAGGAAATATTAGGCCAGGTGTGACACAATATTAACGGGTTGAGGTTTTAGCTCTAAAGCCGTGGTTTCCCAAAACCACGTATTAAACTATGTTTTGAGGAAGAGAATTTCCATGACTTTAGCAACTTTGTTTTTTAACTGTGTTTTTTAGTGGTCGTTCGATTGTAGTGCGATTGCACGTAAAAGGGTGCTTTCTATTATTTTATTTTTTAAATCATTAATATATTGCATTAAGAAAGGACACTACAGTGCTTAACATTCCATACATTACATATTACACATACACGCATTATTTACTACACTACATTCTATGCATTACATTATACATTACATATTACACTACGTTACAGTCCATATGTTATATATCACACATACAAGCATTTTTGCTACACTACATTCTATACCTTGCACTACAGTATACACTACATATTACACTACTCAAAGTTTATGTATTGCACATACATGCATGTTTTCTATTATGCCAAGGTCGAAACATAGACGGAAAGCTTCGGTTCAGGAGGACGTTTTCTAGTGGTCCACCTCCAGAGGTGGTCCTCTTTGACCGGTGGGTCCGGTACGACCGAAACCTCGCCGTTCCATTTTCAAAAATTCTCGTTTCCAGTCCCACTTCACTGAGAAGAAGTCGCAATTTTGGTCGAAACGTAAATGGAACACTTCGATCCTGTTGGAAATTTCGTATCTACCGAACAATGTCTTTCCATTTTTTCATGGTTAGTTCCACTGGTCTCTGACGGGTCGGTCTGGTATAATGGAAAGTACCCGTTAACGTACACAATTTAGGGTCAATCAACCTAGTTTCTGTGTGTGGGAATTGAAAGAATTGTCAGTTGTAACGAATGAATCCAAAAATGATGTATTTCGTTTGTCTTTGTTCCGCAATTTTAACGACCAATCGCAAATGCTGGTAATTTTAATTTAACTCTGCGCGGATGTTGGCTCATGGATGCCAGGAAATAAGGGTAAGGTGGTCACAATTTCATTTCCAACAGAACCTAAATTCAATGCATGCAATCTACTATTTTACAATCGCCGTAACATATCATGTAATTTCTCTAGCGTGTCTGATAGCCTGGAATTTAAGCTTCCTTATTTATCGTCATAACGTCATGAGGATACGCCCAAGAAAGAAGAGCCTCAGTCGCCATGTTCCCTTTCGAATTGTTACCAAGAGCGCCAATCATCACCGACTTCGAGTTCAATCATATTTTGTCAGTGTTTTCTAATGAAAGTTGTTAGAGGTTGTAATTACATATGGTTAGCTGTAGTTATAACAAATTAGTTTGATACAAAGTTACCTTTTACGTCATCTTCTTTTGATTAGGGGTCCCTGATTTTGGTCTAAGAGGGTCCTGAAATACTAAATTAAAAACTGGGATTCACTCAGCTGTTTACACTGGGAAGCTGAGGGGGAGGGATAAACGCTGCAGGCAAGAGAATTTTGTCGAATTTGAAATGGCAATTTGCGAAACATTGAGTTGAAAATTTTTATCTTAAATGAAACAAATTAAAACAAATTCATTTTAAAACGTTATCAACTACCCCTAGAAGCTGAAATGGGAATTTGCGAAGCATTGATTTGAGAAAAGGGATTTATATGCATCATTAAGGACCGTCGACTGACGCCGTTTTGGTCAGAAATTCCTGGTATAGAACTTGATCAGGAGGGGGGGGGGGGGGGGACAGGGAGGTGGAGGAAGCGGAAGGTCCAGCAGCCCAACCACTACTTGTGTCTTCGCTGAATCCAGCAAAATACGGGACCATATGACCTAAGGATTGTTTTACAGTGGTTAAAGAACTCCCACACTTACTAGGAATTTCCGGGATTAGACTTTCATTCTTTTTAAAGCAAATAAACCTTGTCAGACCGATCTATATGTTTTTACTGATCATTTTGTTTATGTTCAGGTATTTTTATTCTTTCCAGTAAGGATGGCTAGCGCTGGCTTAGCGTTTTCTGGTGGCGGCATCCGGTCAGCGGCATTCTGCTCCGGAGTGCTGCGCAGATTGCTTGAGAAGGGCGTGGAAGTAGACTACTTGAGCTGCGTGTCAGGGGGCGGTTACACAGGCACAGCATACCTGGATTGGAAATACCGAGAAGAAAGGAAGGCACGGAGGGAGGGAAGGGAAGGCGATGGAAGAAAAACTTGGCACAAGGAGTTCTTTGATCACATGACTCAAAGAGCAGGCTATGTGTGTAATTGGCAGGAGCCACTTAGAGGAATCCTCGACACAGTGATTTTATCCTGTCTCGTTCTACTAGTGACCGTCATCCAACCAATCATCAAATGGGGTTCATACGCTTGCCCACTAGCCTTCATCATCGACCTCTTCTTTGGAAATCTACTACGATACAAAACAGATTGTGATGTTGTTGGCGCTAAAGACACGAAGTTAACCAACCATACTGAGGAAAAAGAGAGTGCAGAGGATAAACGATATAAAGTAGAGAATGTCGAGGAATGCATCGCAATCAAAGGGTCTGAAGAGATCTACACCATTATACTGTTCACTGTTCTTTTCATTCTTTGTCTTACCTCTCACTTTCTGTTAAGGCTTAAACGTTCATCGAGTTTTCTTAGTGTCTTACTACGCCTGAGTCAATTCATGTTTGGTAGCTTTCTGGTGTTTACATTTATCCCGTTTACTATTTATGACCTTTTAGTGAACATCCCACTGTGGGCCCAGCTTCTTGTTTTGCCAGTTTTCTTATTTGTTTGGATTGCTCTCCCTGTACTGCGAAACCAGACATCATACATCCTAATAATCTACTCTTATTCATTTGTCATATACTGGAAGGTGTACCAGGGACCGCTGCTTGGTAGTATTGAGTATTCTGATTCACTCTTTTACTGGATGCTTCTTTTTTCTGGGTTTGCCTTGTGGATTGTGCCTTTGGTGACCACGATACAAGAGCGACTTGTGCATGTTTACAACAGGTAAGAAGTGTCCAATTCATGATTTCATATAAGTAGAAAGGGACCATTCATTTGGTTCAATGGCACAACATGGAGAGAGAAGCAACCGCTATTTTCTTTGCCCAATGCGGTCATTCTCTTTCGTTTGTTCCGCGATTCATCCAAAATAAAGCGACCATTTATGCAGATGCACTACTAGTGTTGTATTAAACAAGGCTGCGTGCACAGTATTGAATCCTTGAAAAAGCGTGGAAACCTCTGGAGAACACTTTTCAAGACTTAGAAAAAATATGGAAAATAAGGTTTTAATGTGGAAAGTATGGAATATTGCCCATGTTGCTTGGTCGCTTAAATCTATGTTAACTTTGAACCATTTTTAATTTTGAAATCTTTTCTGGCTCAGATTGCAGTCCATTTTTGCCCTTTTTCTTGTCAGTTTGAGTCTGGAAGAAAACAACATTGGCAAAACGAATGGAAAAAGTATTGAATAAATTAAAGATTTTGTGTTAGCCCTGTTAGAAGCAAAGAATTACAATGAATTGTCTATTCGCAGATGGAGGTTACAGAAAGCGTTTTATCACAAAGACAGCGTCGGATGTACTGGATGTAAAGGAATCGGGTTACAGGATATCTGCCCTCTGTGGTCATGTCTTTCGCAGAACAAGCAAGAAAGTGCGAATGAGGACGAAATGGAAGCGGGGAAAAGACCCGTGTCCCTAGCAGACCTGAAAGGAATGAAACCGGAGTACATATCCAACATGGTGGTCAATCGTTGGAAGATATGCCACGAAAGCGAGGAGAAATATGAGCTTTTGACCATGACACCTACAAGGATTGAGCGTTTTGACTGCGATCCAAACGAAAACCACTTCGAAGGCAGACTGGAGCCTAAAGATGTGATGCTATCCGACGCTATGGCGACATCTGCAGCAGCGCTTTCGTCTCACATGGGAAAATATGACCGTTCTCTTGAAGGACTAACTCGGCTTCACTCGATTCTTGGTCTCGAGATGGGAGCGACCATGATAAGTGATGTAAAATCCCTGAAAAACGAAGACCTGTCAATAAAGGTATGTCTTTCTGTTGATGCTCACGACCATCAACCATGCAATCACCACCGACAGCACCACCACCACCACCACCATCGTCACAACGATCATCTTCAACGTCATCCTCCACTTCTTCTACCACCTCCTCTTCTCCTTTTACTTTTTCCATTCTTATTGTCTTTCCCTTCTTTCTCTTCTTCCTTCACTTTTAGAGCCCCTTGTCTTCCTCCTCCTCCCCCCTCCTATTGCTCCTCTTTGTCTTTACTCCACCTATCGTTTTGCTGTTCGTCATTCTCATCATACTTATGTCCCTTTCCCTTCACCTTTCCTGCATTATGACCATCATCTTTTACAATCGTTATCCTCATCTCGGCATCTTTGTTCCTTTTGGCTCAACAGGTCATTGCCTATCTATTACACATCCTTCGAGGACTTCCTTTAATCGCTGTGCAAACATTATATTATTTTCATGACCTATCGGAAGTCACAGATTTCGATACAGCAGTTCACGTCGCACTGGTGTTCTTCTTTCTTATACACCTCGCGTTGGCCTTCATCGCCCTTACTGATACAGGAGCGGAAACACCGACTTGGTGGGAGAAGTTAGCAAGGTAAGAGCTAGTTATGTGATGGATGGCCCGATAGCATTCAACATTTGTGACGAATTGCTGATTGATAATGTACTGACGCGACAATAAATTGCATGTTTCTCATTGCATTCTTTTACGCTGTTCAATGATTGTAAAAGAACGTGGCTTTGCCCTGTCCAACATCTCTCACCGTCTTAAATGAGCCCGCCTAACAAATTAAATCAGTCATTCGGAGTAAAAAGGACGAGTCAAGCTTTTGGCCAACCAATCAACTTTGATGACGGTTTTTGTAGTGGACTGAGAAACAATTGTAAACCCCGGACTCTTTTGTTCAAAAGCCGATAAGGCTTATGTTTGTGTCTTTAATTTGGAAGCGTGTCCACTTCCCTCAAATTCTACACTTTAAGGAAATCAAAGGAAAACTATATGAACAAGGGGGCTAGTTTCTAAATAAACTGTGGTGCTGCGTTGGTCAGGAAGTGAAACACAAACCTTTGGGTATATCAACTCAGTTGTTAAGGTAAATTGGCCACCGTAGAGAAGTTGAAAGCTGACGTTTCAAGCGTTAGTAGTATAGCAGGGGGAATACATTAACGGCAATGACGTCAGAGACTACTGTCTTGATCTTATGAACAAAATGCCTTTGATTCTCATTAAATTGAGGAGGAATATCAATAAGCGTCTTTCTTACACAATAGGAACAGTAGAAACAATAGACTAGCCCAAACTTGCCCTATTATTTCACAAAACCCCATTGTTGTGGAATACATTAAAGTACAGCCAAAACAACTCATATCTCATTTGTGATTCAAAATCACTGAACCATGACGTTCCCTTGCGGGCTTCCAATTCATACCGCTTTCATTATTACTGCAGACAAGTATTGTTATTTAAGAATAGAAAACCATTTTCGGTAGACTGTTTCATAAATTGTACATGTTAATGATGGCGCCAACAAACCAACTACACACAGATTTTTAGTGGAAATTTTATTTCATCAGACAAACATTTTTGCTAACTTATTAATTTCGAGGCAATCTTTGACTCAACAGTATCCTAGTTTTCTCATCACAGCCTCTATTTCCTCCCCCAAAATTTCATTTTCCCTCCTCTTCCTCCGCCCTCTCCACAATTTTATTTCCCTCCTTTTCCTCTTCCACAATTTCGTTTCCCTCCTCCTCCACAATTTTGTTTCTCTCCTTCTCCTCCAGAATGTTATTTCCCTCCTCCTTCACTCATATGCTATGTTATTTTTTATCCTGTTAACCCTTCCTATACCCTCCAGTACCCCCTCTGTACCCTTCCTATACCCTCCAGTACCCCCTCTGTACCCTTCCTTTACCCTCCAGTACCCCCTCTGTACCTTCCTATACCCTCCAGTACCCCCTCTGTACCCTTCCTATACCCTCCAGTACCCCCTCTGTACCCTTCCTTTACCCTCCAGTACCCCCTCTGTACCTTCCTATACCCTTCAGTACCCCCTCTGTACCCTTCCTATACCCTCCAGTACCCCCTCTGTACCCTTCCTTTACCCTCCAGTACCCCTCTGTACCCTTCCTATACCCTCCAGTACCCCCTCTGTACCCTTCCTTTACCCTCCAATACCCTCTCTGTACCCTTGCTATAACCTCCAGTACCCCCTCTGTACCCTTCCTTTACCCTCCAGTACCCCCTCTGTACCCTTCCTTTACCCTCCAGTACCCCCTCTGTACCCTTCCTATACCCTCCAGTACCCCTCTGTACCCTTCCTATACCCTCCAGTACCCCCTCTGTACCCTTCCTTTACCCTCCAGTACCCCCTCTGTACCCTTCCTTTACCCTCCAGTACCCCCTCTGTACCCTTCCTCTACCCTCCAGTACCCTCTCTGTACCCTTCCTATACCCTCCAGTACCCCCTCTGTACCCTTCCTTTACCCTCCAGTATCCCCTCTGTACCCTTCCTTTACCCCTTCTGTACCCCTCTTGTATCTCGTTTATACCATGTATTTCGTTTTATTGTTCCAGAAAAAAATATGTAAATTAAATGATACATGAGAGGAGAAGAAGGAGGGAAATAAAATTGTGGATTACGAGGAGGGAAACAAAACTGTTGAAGAGGAGGAGGAGGTAAGTAAAATTTGTGGAGGAGAAAGAGGAGGAAGGAAATAAAATTGCGGAGGAGGAGGAGGAGGAGGGAAAAAAACTTGTAGAGGAGAAGGAGGTGGGGGAAATAAAATTGTGGGGGAGGAAGAGGAGGAGGAGGAGGAGGAGGAGGAGGGGGAGAAAGGGGAAGAGGAAGAAAAATGAAATTTTGGATTTTGGAGGAGGAAATAGAGGCCGTGATGAGAAAACTAGGATACTCTTGAGTCAAAGATCGCCTCGAAAGTAATAAGATAGGAAAATGTTTGTCTGTTGAAATAAAATTTTCACTTAAAATCTGTGTGTAGCTCGTTTGTTGGCGCCATCATTAACATGTACAATTTATGAATCAGTGTACCGAAAATGTTTCTTTTATTCTTAAAGACGAATACTTGTCTGCAGTAACAATGAGAGCGGCATGAATTGGAAGCTCACTCAAGAACGTCACGGTTCAGTACAGACGTGAGTTGTTTTGGTTGTACTTTAATGTATTCTACAGCAATGGGGTTTTGTGAAAATAATAAAGCAAGTTTGGGGTAGTCAATTGTTTTTATTGTGTATTCCTCCTCAATCCTCAGCACTTTTTCTATAATATCAAGACAGTCTGTGACGTCATTGGCGGTGATGTGTTTCCCCGCATGCTAATGAGATTCCCCCGCAAAAAAGAGAATAATTTCATCCCTACTATACTACTAGCGTTAGCCCTTCGTATTCCTCGTCAGAGCTGACGAGCGGCTAACGCTCGAAACGTCAGCTTTCAATTTTTCTCCGGTGGCCAATTTACCTGATCAACTCAGTTTGAAAATGTATGACGTGAATACGATAATCAATCGCAAACCAGATAGGTGAGTCAACAAATAAAATGAATTAAAAGTTATCTTAGTTCTGAATTAGCTCATTCTTCATTAAAAAACTGGGCACTGGGTTAGAAAATGATTTTATGACCATTATCCAAAGGAAAACCTCATTAGTGATAAAACCCAGCTGATCCTTAGAAAATGCTGCCTCGTTATTTTTGAGCTTTATACATTCTTCCTTCTTTAAAATGTAAAGTTAAAGTTGATGATATCAGCGTTGTTCTGTGACAGCTTCAAGAACTTGGAACCGCCTTAGTACGTTACTAAACGTTATTCTCTTTTTACTTATAGGTGGTTTATCGTGCACATTTCTTTCGTATACCTCATGAGGGAAATGTTTTCCAAGGTCAACGCCGGGCCAGTACCGCCACCTATATTGCTACTGAGCGATGGTGGCCATGTTGAAAACCTCGCCATTCTACCGCTCTTAAAGAGAAGACTACCAAAGATTGTTGTAGTTGACGGTGGTTATAAGAGCGAAGAGAAGCTATATGGAGTCAGTCTTCTGGACGCACTGATGCTCGCTCGCACCAAGCTGAATTGCTCGTTTATTAGTGAAGATGGGCACGACGTCATTTCAGACCTGCTGGAGAAGTTTGTTGAACCAAGGGCGGAGGGAAATCCACGTTATTACAAGTATGACTTTAAAATAGACTTTTTCTTTTTACTTTGTCTGGTAGTCCATTTGTTAGATTTTGTTCTGTTCGTGTGGAAGGTTAGTTGAGTGTCCCCTTACCTGCGTTTTTCCCGACTGCATTTCCATTTGCGGGAACAAAACGCCTGAGAGTTCAGAAGAAGATTCTCTTTACTTAGAAAATACATTCCTTTGCCTTGAAGAATCGCTAACAAGGCAGAACAAGTTTGTAGCACGTTGTATCGTGCTAAGCAGGCTCTTTTGGCCATCTGGGCACAGAGAGAGCGTACTACATCTCTGGATAAAACTCAAGGCTGTTTGTTTGTGACGAGCAGACTTGAAAGGTGTGTAATACGATAAGACGTCTTAACAAAAGAGCAGTAATATGACTGTGATGACAATGTGAAATCGAAATTATGTCATAGTTTCCGAACGCCCCGACCGTCTTGGATTTCTTGAATTATCCAAGATGTCAGAAAACCGCCAAGAGTACCTCAAAAGTATAAAGAACAAAACAAATTGGAGGTTTGTTTTACTCTGACGAAGGTATATCACTGAGAATTCTGAAATCAGCACTTGAGGAACAATTTTATTTTCCCAGAGCGCTCCTGCTATGTCAATCCTGTAGTCCAAATAAGATACTTCACCTTTTCTTTGCGAGCCGGCAAAACTTCATACTTAAACTCCGATACGTATGTATACATTACTTTAAAATCTTAAGCTAATACTTCTATCAATTCTTTGAACAAACGCCTATGCATTCTATATTCCAACAGGTTTAAAGTTCGCTACCAAAGTGATGAAATTGGAGAGGAAGGCGAGGGAGAAATTCTACTAATTGTACCGAGGGATCCACAACATGGTGTTAGTGAGGAGACGGAGGGAACTGTTGCTGTTGATTTGCATACGTTTGACGGACCTGACGAACTGCATCATGGGATGGTTCTGAAAGAGGACGAAGTCGGTGAATTGACCTTCTGTTGCTGTGAGTGTTGTCACCTAAAGGCATGTCATGGGCTGTCCAAGCTATTTTGCAATGTCTTTCCACAACACTGCACCGCTAACCAGTTCTTCACGCCCCGATTGTTCTCAGCCTATCACCGTGAAGGATACAGGGCATGCGTAGAGGCAAACGCGGATGCATTTCTCAAGGACACTGGCGGAGAAAGGCAACAAAGGGAGACCAGAGTGTGATTTATTTAGTTATTTTTAATAGATGGTGGACAAATCAAATGCGTCAGGCCAAATTTGAGCCCATCTAACTGCTCGGTGTTGAGAACAAACGAATAGAGGTTTGTGACAACCTCGCTTGAAGTGAAGGGCAGAACAGAGTTTTTTGTGAGGTTTGTAAGCTTCTTCTCGTGAATGTTGAAAAATTTGTTAGCAGCTTTTTCTACATTGTGAGCTATAGTCATGTGTAAAATGTAGTTGTCAAGGCCGCTAAGGACACTGGAAATGCAGTTCATCAATTTGTCTCTTTTGAGAAGTAGTTTGCGATGCTCCTTGGAACGTCTCTTAATAGCATTTTTCAGGAGATGCTTCCTGATTGCTAAAACGTCTTGCCGGTTGTGTTGGCAGGTCAATGGAAACAAAGAAACTTTGGGTAAACATTAAGGGACTTGAAGTTGCGTAGGAACGCTAAATCCAACTCAGACTTTCGTATCTTTATCAAGATCTTCTCGAATTTGCGGAGGTCAGATAAGCTGATCCGTCCATTGTATTTAGCTGCGGTCTGGAAATTTGCCTTTTAATAGCATTTCAGAGTTGCATAAAAAGAAAGCTGAGATTGTCCTTAAAAGAAAGAAAGAAAGAATGAATGAATGAATGAATAAATGAATGAATGAATGAATGAATGAATGAATGAAATGAAATGAAATGATCAGAATTTTTTAACTGTCAAAGTATTAGTAATTGCTTATTTATTAAATTAAAATAATTGGTACATATTTTTACTGTCCAGGGTTAACCACACCCAGAAAAATCTAAAACCAAACATACCTTTTGCTCAGAATAAAATATGTCAAGTTAAATCATACTTGTTTACATTATACCGTTTCCATTTTGAAGGTCACATTCCTTTATTATACAGACAGTGTTTAGATTCGAGCAAGTATGCTCCCTGATTGGTTCCCTACTTGCAGGCTATCAGCTTCCATAACCCCCAATTAGTTTTTGAGCACGCTCATTGGTGAAAACTCATCACGTGGTACAAATTCGGACGGCGGTCATCGTCCCATTTCATATCCCTCATCCAAATTTTATTTCGACTGCGACAAAATGAACCAACAAACAAGTCAAATTCCGGGTCAAACTTTTTGATTTTTCATGGAAGAAAAAGAAAATCGTTTTGCAGATGCCAGTGGCGGCGAGATCACCAGCGATCACCCCATGATTCTCCATGTTTTTTTCTCCTTCTTCAGCACGACAAAAGTGCGTTTTAAAATTTGGTGATGAGGATTATTTAATAAATAAACAACCCCCTCCCTAGCATGCTGGTATATGAGAGGATAATGCCCTTCGACGAGAAAGAATGTCCTCAAACTACTCTTTTTGGAGAATCTTTCGGCCTCGGGCATAATGACCCTCTGATATACCAGCCAGCGGAAGGGGTTTATATACCAAATATCCCACAAGCAGAGAAGTCGGCCGGAAGAGATAGAGAGGAAATGCTTCTTTTAGCATAATAGTGTCTTTTGGTTAGTTGATGTCTCATAATCCAAGATTTGTGTCTATAATACTACGATCATTCCACTCAATTTCATCGCACATGAGCTTGATACCAACTGGGTTATACAACTGAGTAATCAAAAAATTTACTCTGTAGTGTACATTTAGTGCTGAAGCGAGCCCATTCATTTCCCACTGAGCATTGTCTGAATAAGGAATGGAGACCACACCGGATAAAGAAAATTTTTTTTTAACTCGGTGGGAATCGAAGAACCCATTATCCCCGGATTTCGGAGTTCGTGGGTTTAAACATGAAGAGTACATGGACTGTTGTGCGACGCAACATTCCTTACCCTTCATATCTTCATTGCCGCGATTTGCCATCTTAATTACCCACAACCTGCTGCCGTTTAGCCTCATAAATTAGTCAGCCGAGTATATATAGTGATGCTAATCCCGGGGGCGTGAGCTTAAGTCCCTGGGGATGTTTCTATTCTTCATGGGTGCCTATCAGTTTTATTATTCCATACATTTAGCTGCAGCATTTTAGCACGGGCTTTGACATGGGTGTAAAAATTAGGGATTCTAACCACAGACGCTCTTGAGGTACGAATGTCAATTTTTCATTTCTTACGCGTTTTCATTGCACCTTCATGACCATGACAACATAAGAAAGTTTTGCCTTTATTGGGAAGTAAAAACAAGCCAAGAAAGGGAACATTCAAGTTATGGTTGACGTCCGTGGCTCAAATCCCACTGTCCCCTTGCAGTCAATTGATTTATTTTATTTCACGAACTCATAAACATTAACAAAAGGCGTCAGCTAATTTCTGAAGATTTCCGAAGTTGTTTTTTTAAATTGTCTGAAGATTGTTCGAGAGTTATACAAACGTGTATAATCATTTTTTGGAAATTTCCAAAATATAAACAAAATTCCAGAGATTTTCCAGGAAGATGCAAATATAGTTTGAAAAAATATCGACGGCTTTTGGATCGTTCAGATTAACATCTGACTGGGGGAGAGGAGAGGGGCAAACACAGTGAACGTGACGTCATTGATATAGATATCAATTTCTATATTTTTCAGTGGAAGAGTTCGCGTTTTTCTTTTCCGCTTATGCAAAGTCACTGCAAAATAATACCAAAAACCAATGCTTTTTAGGCTAAAGATACGTAATTGAGAGCATCAACTGGTTAAAACAAGTTTCAAGATCTGTTTCTTTATCTGCCGTACACCTAGTTAGTGTTTCGTTAATTTAAGAACATCTTCATACTACTTCGTGCAGATGTTTTTAAAATTGTTCTTACAACGAAAGAACGCTTTGCCAAAAGCTACGAACATGAAAACAATACATATGACTTGTGTCTTTCACTGCGTTTCTCACTTCTCTGATCTTCCAGCAGTAAAGGAAAGGGTTTAAAGACGAATTCAAGGAAAAACAACAGTTGTCGTAAACCTCCAACCTACAACGGGAGATGGTGTTAAACCTGTGATACTCGCCGACACCGTCGCCACGAAATATGGAAGATAACAGGAAAACGGTGTTAACGTTATCCACACCGCCCCATAAACTGTCTTTCTTAATCGTGCAATGTTCAAAGGGATTCCTCTTTAAGACTGTTGCCCTCTCGCAGAACGTTCGTGAACTAATGCTTGTCTTCGATGAAGAGTGGCAAAGATCTTGGCGTAAGAGAAAACTGACAGAGATAATTAGAGATAATAGAATTCGAATCACGAATAATCGAATTCGAAACAGGAAAAACAAATCCACAAATGGCATAACACATTACGAACGCCAAAAGAATAAGGCCGAACGGCCGAACAGCATTGAGGAAACGGATATCAGAATAATCGAATACATGGAAAGCATAACAGCATTGGGAACATCGATGATATAATTCAATAACATAACTGATTCACAACAAGAATAATAAAATGCACAGACTATATAACAGCATTGGGAAACAGCAAAACAAAATTCGAAAGTTAATTGGGCGGGAATTACCCCTCACACCGAAGTGGTTCAGATCTGAAGTCCAAAGCGCTAACCACTACACCGCGCCACAACGTGACCTCGATGATATCTCAATAGCCACAGGCGAATACTACGAATCTGAACCCAAAGAAGTGTAAGGAAATGCTTATTTCCTCCCTTCGAATAGAGCTTGAGGTGCCTGACTGCTGCTCTTTTCCGCACCTGTTTTCAAACGTCCCGTTGCGTCGCAACTGGGTGCACGGCCGTAATTTGCACCTGATGCGGATCACATTTCGTTACCTCAGTGCAGAGCAGTGCGTTTCAAACAATAGCCTTTTTCTGCAATGCTGTTCAAACAAGCTTTTAAATGATATGATTTTTTTAGGGAACATTTAAAAACATGTATTAAATTACTTTCTTAATAATTTCATATATTTTAAGAATAGTTTTCAAGCAATTGTAACCCAAGTCCTTTTAGCTTAGTTCTCGAAACACTGCATTTGTATAGCATCTGTCCCACGTTTTTAGGGGAGGCGTGGGAGGAGCGTAATACAACTTCCCTACTGAAACGACTGCGTGAGAGGCTAAGTTAAAATAATACAGCCTACTTCCTATAATTACTTACGATTCACTGAGAGCTTCATGCTATTAGCTTAACCACGTACGGGGAGAAACCTCTTCATTATTGAGCGTTTTTTCCGTTTGATCTAAGAAAACAATGCTATGTAATTTAACTCTTGTTTAGTTAAAAATTAACATTTTTAGATACATTGGTTAAACCATAGCCCAGAATAAGTGATTAAAACTGATAAAAGTCGTGTACACCATGACGCAATTCCTGTGGAATTAGGCTTATTGGCCGGCACTGTCAGCTTGGGACCTGTATTGTTGGTTTTGTAGTAATGCATAACACAAACTTTCAGCTGAAATTTATAAAATATGACAGAAAAACTCATCTTGGATGGACGAGCGGGCAAAGGGTAAAAATGCTTTGTCCCCAGACTTGTACGCTATATGCAAGTATCTTAATTCTACGGTAGGTCCTCGCTATCTCGAGGGCAGGTTATCAACTGCTGTGGAACCTGATTCTTTTGGAATTGCAGCTATTTTGCCGACATTGATTATGCGCTATCTTGAACTCGCCGTGTCGAATATTTTTTTCACAGCCATAGTGTACATAATTCTACCAGGGTTTGCCGTAAAGTTCGGGAAAGGGGTGTTTAATGGAATATTACTTGGAAAAACATGGCATAATATACCTGTAAAAATGTAAGAAAGTATTATATGTAAGTAGTGTTGTTAGTATTGTATTAAAAAAAAAAAACGTATGTAAAGAGCGTTGCCATAACGTGAAATAATAAATTGATGGGTCTTTGGATTGATATTTTGTATTGACTTTGAATTGAACTTCGATTTTGTCAGTATCAAGATCACTTCAACATTTTAAATCGTCACTTAAAACTTACCTCTTAAATAAGCTTTTAATGCCTAGTATAACCTAAGTTCATTTTACTTAGGCCCAGTTCAGACGCCGTACCTCTCATGTGCCGTACCAAGTAGTACGTAGTTTTTTGGCAGTTGTATGGTGTCCAAATGACGTCATGCAGTCGTCGAAATGTCGCCGGTTCCTATCGCTAATTTTTATCTTAAAGGGTAAAGTTATCCTGCCTTTGAACAACTTGGGCCAGTTCCAGTTATCAAAAACAAAATTGACGACTTCAACATGTCCAGGGACGCTTTTGGTCACCCTGTTGAATGATGTTGAATGGTGTCGAAAAAAGTTCGATTAAGCCGCGAACAAAAGGATACAACAATTCCATTCAACAACGTCCAACATTGTTGACTTCAACATGTTATATGTTTGGGCACCCTGCGGAATGATGTTGAATGGTGTCGAAAGAAGTTCGATTAGGCCACGAACAAAAGGACACAACATTTCCATTCAACAACGTTCAACATTGTTAACTTCAACATGTTATACGATTGGGAACCCTGTGGGATGATGTTGGATACTTGAACGAAATTTGATTGCCATAACATGTTACACAATACTATATTAAAGTTGTTTGATTGGCGCACTTTTAACAGTGCCAACACATACACGTGCAGCAAAACATTAATTTACTCAACTTTTCTACATTCAACAAAAAATAAAGGAAAACTACTTTTGGTGGCGAAATAGAGAGGACCGCTTTTAGCGTGAATGCCACGTGAAAGCTCTTTAGTGGAAGTCACGTTCAGTATCCACTGTTTTGATGTTTCTTTCCCGTGCCAGTCATATTTGATTTTAGAATAATAAAGTTTTTATTGCGGCGACAGTGGTGTAGTATAAATGGTGTGGAACTGTCGCGTGAGCTCGCGCACGCTATATGCAAGTATCTTAATTCTACGATAGGTACTCGCTATCTCGAAGGCAGGTTGTCACGTTGCTGCTATTTGTAAATCTGCATTTTTTCATATACGTAATCTTTCTTGAAGTTTTTGTCAGTTTATAACAACAGGAAGTCTTTGTCAGTTTACAACAGCAAAATGTTGGTAAAGTGGAACCTCGATTTAAGGAAGTGCCAAGGGACTGGGGAAATTGCTCGGTTATATCAAGGTTCTTTTCCATACATTACACTATTACTGGGCTGAAAATATTGTTCGTTACACCGAGGACTTCGTCATATGGAGGTTCGTTAAATCGTGGCTCCACTGTACACACCTTCGTAACGTGCAGATTGGACAACTGTAACTCTCTCCTGTCATGATTGACTTCCGAAATACTTAATCCATAGACTTCAATTAGTCCAGAACTGTGGGGCGCGTTTGGTCTTATGTGGGCGTAAATATGAACACATTACTCCTTTACTGAAAGAACTACACTGGCTTCCTGTGAAGCAGAGGTTTGTTTTTGAAATTTAAGTCCTAGCTATATTCGTGATTTATTACAAACTCACAAGCTTGTTAAAAGTTTACGATCATCAAGCATAAACATGTTAGTGAACCCGCGATCAAGGTTAAAACTTTATGGCGATCGTGCTTTGTCTGTTTGTGGAACTTAGCTGTGGAACAAACTTCCTGAGCACATAAAATGCAGTTCAAACCTGCGTACTTTTAAGAGCAGTTTGAAAACTTATCTTTTTAAGCGCTATTTTTATCTATAGTTTTGTTTCATTTTTTACGACTTACTATTGACTCTATTGTAAAGCGCCTTAGAGCTTCAAGATAAGGCGCTATAGAAATGTTTATTATTCTTATTATTATTACTATTACCATCAGCTGCTGTGTGACCTGTTTCTTTTGGAATTGCAACTATTTTGCAGAAATGCATAGCCGCGGCCTATGTGCTACTAGATGATCTTGATCACCCGTACTGCATAATTCTACCAGGGTTTGCCGGAAAGTTTGGGAGAGGGGTGTTTAATGGAATATCCTTTGGAATAGCGTGAAATGACATACGTATACCTGTAAAAATGCAAGAAAGTATTGTATGTAAGTATTGTTGTTAGTATTGTACAAAAAATAACATATGTAAAGAGTGTTGCCATAACGTAACATAATAAATCGACAAGTTTGTAGATTGATATTTTGTATTGAGTTTGTATTGAAGTTCTCGATTGATACTTTGTCTTCATTCTTTTATTCTCATTTTTTCCTTGCACCACCTTCGATAAGCGGTAATACTACCTACGGGTTTGCAAGTGTTGTTTGTCACTGTTTCACTTTTTGAATTAGAAGGTTGTTGTTGTCTTGAAATGCAGTGTCCCACTGCTATCGGCAAAATTTCCAAAGCGCCACTGAAAACAAAGAGCTATCGTGTAAATCTTAATAGTCCAATTTGAGCAGGTACAAGAGACCTTTTCTTGATACGGCAACAAGGAGAAACTTTAATGTACTTTTTTTACTGTCAACGTCAGCCTGTATACCGTAAAATTTAAGTCGAAGGGTACGGCAAATTTTCCTTCGATTTTGAAAGAAACAGGAGTCAATTCTGGCAAATTTGGTCCGATCTATATCTCATCTTGGGATTTATTCCGAGATCTTTCTCTGTCTTAAATGGTCCGACGTGATGTGAATGACACTAGAAGGCGCACCAAAGCGTTCTTAGGTAGAAATTAGATTATTACGACATAATCCCAATTTAAGTAAAAGGCCGAATAAATACGTACTTCCTTCGAGATGAGTGTTGTTACAAAGAGAAAAATTACGTGCTGAAATAGCTGTAGGTAAGGATTGTGCGGTGATTGTTCTTCTAGAGAGGTTACTTACCCGACGGGGCCTGGCTACATATCTCAGATATTTGTAAGATGATCATGAGTTCACTAAAGAACTGTCACATTTCCTGTTCTTGCTAACCTGTATTAACGTAAGGCATGCATGTGATTTTTTGCGAATTACCTTAAATCTGCAAAACGCTATCACCCACAAAAATATTTTCCGCAACGTTAAGCTTGGCTAAAGTGAAAAATAAAATTACAAAAAACAAACAAACAAACAAACAAACAAACAAAGAAAACTTTAGTGTTCATTGTTTTGTACTCAGTTCATGAAATGAAACAAGAATGGTGCCTCTGAGTGTAGCCTTGTGAACTGATCATCGAATAGTATGATCGATTTATACGAGTTAAACTGTTGAATAGCTTTTCTCATTTGCATTACACTGCATTTAAACGCGGATGTGAGGCAATTTCGGTCAGAAACTCCAAAATTGCCCGAAATTGCCTCACATCCACGTTCAAACACATTGTAATGCAGATGCGTTCATACGTTTTTCATACGTTTGACGAGATACGAAGTTTGATGATGCCTTTCATTTTAATCCTAAATCATCGACGTACAGGTAGTTTTAAAAATCTGCAGTAACACGGTAAATGATAATTTCTATAGTTAACAAATTATTGTTGAAAATTTTTCTTCGAGTAGGAAAATTTTTAGGTAGAGAAATGTGCAAAATTCACAATCAAAATTGTATGGTATGTGACATTCTCGTTCACTGGTTAAAAAAGATTCGAAAAGCCAGTTTCAAATACTGAGCGTTTTTCAGATTATATACAAGCGAACAAACCGGCTTCAGTCCATGAAATCTTCCATCTGAACAGTCTTGAGTTGCTTTATTACCAGAATTAGAGCTTTTCTCACTTTGGAAAGCGTACAGTTTTGGCGACCAGGGTACTCTTATGCCTTTTGTATTCGCGAGGCTTAGAATATGCGAAAATCGTTCAAAATTGGCTGGCTAAATTTTCAGCTCAGTAAAGAATTGGATCAGATCGATCAGTGTTAGCTTTAATTTGGCGTAAATCCCTTTAAAAGGCCCTCAATCTGAGAAAATAGATAACGACATGTTAAATATTCAGCTTATACTTTCTCCTTGAGCGTGCCACGAATGAATGACATGTAAAAACTGAGAAACAGCATTTTCTTCGAAGTCGCCCTTAAAATGCTAATTAATTTCAAACGAAAAACAACATTGTACGACAATAAGTTAGGGCACATAACGCGCATAATCGACCTTCTTCCTTTCTCTCGAAACTGAGTCTATTACGTAACAAGATTAAAGCGAGCAATCATCTTGTTTGACTCCATCTTTTCTGATTGTGTTCTCAATCCGTTTTCATTGGGGAACACGCGGTGAAGCAAGCCTGTTTAACGAATTATTCACACGTTTCTTTCCCACTTGCACTCGCAAATGTTCATAAAATGAGAAATCGGGACCGCATAATCAACGTTTGACTTTAACATGATTATATTTCCATTCTCTTGATTAATTTTCCTGAACCAAAACAGTGTCTTCAAAGAGGCTATTGTCAACAGAGTGGTAAAGTGCTGATGCCACAAAGAAACTATTTCAGAAATTTCTGACTTGAAATATCATGATCAATAAACAACATGAAAAGTAGTATGAGCCAGTGTCAATATTGAAGATTTTGTACTAAAGACAATTTTGGATGATTAAAATCAATTGTCTTGACCATGTGAAACGACTGTGTTGATAAAAGTGGCGAGTTTGGACTTTGGATTGAATAACGACTTTTCAGTTTCAGGGCTTAAACATGTCAGGGGTCTTTGGCAGAACGCCGAAAGAAAAACCCATAAAAGTTTGTCAGCCGTGAAGTGCTGAAAGCTAATCGTCTGTAAAATCAGTGCTTATATAAATCCGAAATAGTGTCGAGGACTTCTTAGCTAAATACGTTTGCTCGGTGCTTAAGAGCGACTTTCAGCAAACATCGAGCATTCGGCGGCAGAAGTTGAAAAATCGATTTCTTTCATATTTTGCACATAAATTGGTATTGGTAAAAATAGAAACCTGACGTGGTTCGTTTTCCCCAGAAGAGCTTTATTTTCGAAAAAAAGCAAGGAAATCGATTCTCGGGTTCGGAAGGTCAAAGTCACAAGAAATTAATCTTGAAAATCAGTACTATAAACTTGCATCGCGCTGGTAAACTAAAGCGCGGAGAAAAAGATAGACACTTCTTATTTTTCATTACCTAGACAGTTACAAAACAGCAGTAGCGAAATTTAATGAGCACAAACAATTCCAGACTAAAGGGCAGGTTCTGAGGTTCACGTGAAGACTGATTTGGAACCTAACTTCTGTGAAATAGTTTAACATGTGCCATAACCCCAAATGGTCTCAATCCTCGTTCAAGAGACAGTAGAAACATTGAACTAAACTATACCTTGAAACTGGCTTGGGTTATCCATGCTGCTTCCTTTGGGAAAACTTCAAACACCGCGAATTTTAACAAATGGGCTTAATGCAGTTCAACTTTGCCGCATCCCGAAACACGCCAAAATTTCCGTGTTAAGCTACACAATCTCTCTTTTCTTCGTCGTTGCTTGATGCTTGATGATGGCTTCAAACTAAAATGTTCGGTCAATCTCAAAAAGGTAGAGGGAAAAGACAAAATTGAACGATACTTGTGTTGTCTTTGTGAGCTCTCTCTGCAAACCACGACAAAACGTGACATCTACTATGCTACAGCTCTGACATCATATATCCAAATTTGGTTAAACAATTTAGTCACGGTATTTGGTAACGCGATACAAACAAATGTACAAAGAAAATTTGCAAACGAAGGAACAGAAGTTTGGGAACGTCAAAATCGCCCATTTCGGGCTTTTTCGTCCTCTTTTTGGAACGCAAAAGAAGGTGAACGCTGGAAATTAACAATAATGAAGTAGAGCGAGCCCGTTTGGTCAAAGAAGCGAATTTTCCCGTGTTTTTGTGTACGGCAGACTTCAACTTTTATAAGCCCCATTTGTTAAAACTTTGCTGAGTTCGAAGTGGTCCCAAACAAAGTAGCATGGATAACCCAAGCCAGTTTCAAGGTATGATAAATTTCAATGTTTGTGCTGTCTATTGAATGAGGATTGAGACCATTTAGAAATATGGCACATGTTAAATTATTTCACAGAACTTAGGTTCCAAATCAGTTTCTACAGGATCATCAAAACCTGCCTTTTAGTTGGGAATTGTTTGTGTTCAGTAAATTTCGCTATCGCTGTTTCACAACTGACTATTTAATGAAAAAGACTTGTTCTGTCGATAGAAAGTACCTATCGTTTTCTCTGCGCTTTAGTTTACCAGCGCGATGCAAGTTTATAGTACTAATTTTCAAGCTTAATTTCCTGTGATTTTGACCTACCGAACCCGAGAATCGATTTCCTCTTTTTTTCTCGAAAATAAAGCGCTTCTGGGGAAAACGAACCACGTCAGGTTTCTAGCTTTACCAATACCTAATTATATGCAGAATACGAAAGAAATCGATTTTTCCGCTACTGCCGCGAATTTGAGATTTTGCTTGGTTTTTACTGGAAGTTGCTCTTTATATGAAAAGCTAAGACATATTGCAATCCAAGGATGCCTTAAAACAATGGTTCAATTTGTTTAAAGATATTCTACAAGGTACGAGTTTTCTGAAACTATAATTAGGTGAGTTGGCTGCAAATGGCTGGAAAATGGATTGTACTTGAATACATTAGGCTAAAGTTTGCAAGCTTCTCTCTTGTTTCTCGGAAAATCGCTAGAAAACTGATTATGGTTTGTCCCCCTTTTGTGAAAATTACTCTATTTCTTTCTCTGGATGTGTCAGTAGTGTTTCGTGAACAAGACTAGGTATTTAATTTGAATTTTACCACATTTTTCACCCCAAAACATGAAAACCCCCATGACGTTGCCGCTTTAACCTTTAACGGATGTTTAACCAGATCTTGTAATCGTCATTCTGAGTTCCGCGTTCGGCAAAAACCCCCTGCAGGCTAAAACATGAAATTTCACATTTTACCTTTCTATTTGAACCGATGATTCATACTCGCATGACCTATTGGTGAAAATTGTAAGTGTAAAGCCTCAAACATGACCTCTAACCATAAACTACTTCCCGGATCGCTGGTCTTCCGTCAGAATGTTCCATAAATGATCCTCGGGCCGTGACCGTGGCCTAGTCCCGGATGGACTCCAGATATAATTCCGAGGAAAATTTGGAATGGCATGAAATCTATAACCTTGGAACAGTAGTTTCGATCCATTTAAGCAGGTTTTCCATCTCATAATTTTAATTCAATTGACAAAGACGTCTTCAACTAGGATGAAGCTGAACGTTCCCTCGATATATAAAGAATATATATTGACAGAATTTCAGTCCTTCATAGCATCGGAAAATGAACTTCTAGTCAAATTAGTTAATTTGTTTGTTTTGGAAAACTTATAACCGACACAAATTTTACGACAAATTACCGGCCAGCCTGTGATTTAGATGGTTGCCGATGAGGTTTCATCAATAATTTCTGGGTTTTTTTCTTGAAAAAATATAGCCCTGAAGTGGGGCTATAAGTGGCATTCTCGCTAAAAGCGGTCCACTCTATTTCGCGACCAAAAATAGTTTTCCTTTACTTTTCGTTTGTGAAAAGGGTTTGGTACACATGTATCAAAACCACTTTATTTACATCCCAATTCTTTACTTTTGCTTTGCTATAAGCCAAAAACCAATTTTGCCCGAAACCGGGTTTCCAGCGGTGATCGAATGGCTAAAATTTATCGATTTTGAGAGGCGCGCTACGGCCAAATAAATGTAGCTTACTAAATTTTGCTTTTACCTAGTATCTAAGCCAGAACGACAAAGTTGGCAGACAAAATGTGGAAAAAGTTGAAAAGTTGAAATTTTTGAGCACGCCAGGTAAAGTTAAAGACAGTCTTCTCTGAGGCCTATAATCAGATCCCAAAAATACGCCAAAAACAAGAGACAATTTCGTATCGTTTGCGGCCTAAATTAGATTAAAAAGCAATATCACAGCAAAGTTCGTCCTTATTTATTCAATTTGTAAGCTCAAACGTGCGGGTATCTCCCTGAATCGCAAGCGAAAACAGGTTGGAACTCTGCTATTGACAGCGTGTTAACAGAAATATCACTCGTGTCAAATGTCACTCGCATAGCCATAGAACTTGGCAAAAATACATTTTTTTGAGGATCCTAATTCGTCGCTGTCCTCCAAAATAAATGCCTATAGCTTCCTTTAATGCCCGTACATTCAATATTGATCCAAAACAGGATGAAAGTTGCGTTAAGCTGATAAATATTCATGGCGGGCAACGTTTTCAAGGTCTCTAGAACAAAAGAAGTCATGTAGTTGAACTCTAACAATGAATTTAAACTGTTTAACACCTCCAGAAACTTCGACTTGGACAGATGCAGAGGAAAATAATTTGAAAGGTTGTAACGAGCATTGTGGCAGTAGTGCAGACTAACCTGGGAGGCCTGCCAGAAGGTGAGATGACATTATTCTCGACTAGATCGCCTGAGTTTCTGTTTTAGCCTTGGGTCTAGTTGTTCGGTAATGAAGTGTAAAAATCTTGATTGAGTAGAAATTGGAAGCTGGCAGTAGTTGGAACTAATGAACTCAGACAACGACCCTGACAAGATTCTCGGATTTTGCTTACGTCACAATTTGTCACACAATCTTATCAACGTCGCGCGACTATGCTGACTTTAATAGTATTAGGCCAAAATAAAATTAAAAATAAAAATCCTTCGCGATTTAGGCCCTGTGCACTTTGTGACAAAAATGCCAGCTCTAGGTTGTAAAAAGGATGACATTTGGGTAAAAATTGCTGTATTAACTTAGGGCAAGGGTTGAGGTTGTTTTTTACTCCAATTTAGGCTGCAAACGATACAAAATTGGTTCTTGTTTTTGGCTTATTTTTGGGATCTGATTTTGGGCCTCATAGTAGGTTATCTTTAACTTTAACTGGCGTGCTCAGAAATTTATCAACTTTTTCCACATTTTGTCTGTGAAATTTTTCGATCTGTCTTAGATACTAGGTTAAAGCAAAATTTCGTAAGTTGCATTTCTGTGGCCTTAGCGAGCCTCTCAAAATCTATAAATTTCAGCTATTCGATCACCGCTGGACTCCCAGTTTCAGGAGAAAACTGGTTTTGGCTTGTAGCAAAGCAAAAATAAAGAATTGGGAAATAAAACAAGTGGTTTTGACACATGTGTACCAAACCCTTACCACAAACAAAAAATAAAGGAAAACTATTTTTGGTCGCGAAATAGAGTGGACCGCTTTTAGCGAGAATGCCACTTAAAACGCCCTAAAATTTCGTGCTATGCGATGCGTTATATACTCGAAGTAGACTGCCTATTTATCGAACTATGAAAATTCTGTCCACTCGTTTTAAATCTTTATAACACGAAATCGGTCTAATTCTTAATGACATAGATATACTGCTAAATTGACCGGAACGTACAAGAAGAACTATTTGGTGACAAACAAACTAGTCCTATGTCGGTGTAATTCGAGAACGTGAAATGGGGTCTTATTCAGGTGTCATTGCGTTTAGTTTTTCTTCGGCAGTCCATGACGTGGGTAACATTTCAGGGCTACATTTTTTCAGAAAAAAAAAACAGAAATTATCGATGAAAAGCTCATCACAGTCTGGCTGGCAATTTGTCGTAAAATTTGTGTCGGCTGTTAGTCTCCCAAAAGACTTCAAGTTCATTCCCGATGCTATGAAGGGCTCAGATTTTGTTCAAATATATTCTTTATATGGCGAGGGAACGTTAGCTTCATCCTAGTTGAAGATCCCTTTGTCAATTGAATAAAAAATATGAGAGGAAAAACCTGCTTAAATGGATTGAAACTTCTGTTCCAAGGTTATAGATTTCATTCCATTCCTATTTTTCTTCGGAATTATCTGTAGTCCATTCTAGGCTACGGTCACGGCCCGAGGATCATCTGTGGAACATTCTGACGGAAAACCAGTGATCCGGGGAAGTCGTTTGTGGTTAGAGGTCATGTTTGAGCCGTACACTTACAATTTTTACCAATCGGTCACGTGGATATGAATCATTGGTTCAAATTTCAAATTTAGCCTGGGCTGAAATATGAACTTGGGCATGCACACAGCTTGAGTTGTGAATGTTAATCGCATTCCTATAAAACTTTCCCGCCCAGTGTTAGACATCGCGCCCGGGCTAAAATTCGCCATGTAATCGTAACCAAATTTCAGCCGGGTGGGCGTTCGAAATTTCAGCCCGGGCTGAAACACACTAAACGCCAGTTCTCAAAATAGAACTCCCGTAATGGTAAATGGTTGTGAATTTTAAATAGCGACACTAGAGCATTACCTAGGGGGGATTCATTTGCAGCATAGCGTATACTCCTCGCATTCTTAACGCGTACCTTGTTGCAAATAAACGTGTCGATAACCCCCAGAAAACTACCCTTGCGAAACGCCTATTGTTTTTAGCTTGATAGTTACATTCAACGTCAAGGCAGAAAGGAAGGAAATCTTCAAAAATTATATTTCTTAGGTGAATTACTTAACCTTAAATACTGTGGAACGTGATACCTTATTATAATTCAGTTAGTTGTGGTGGAAGTAGCTATTAGAATATGGCAGGCACAAGCAGACGGGAAGATGGAATAATGGTACCAAGTGAAAATGACGATGTGCTTTCTTTCTATTTTTCCAAGGAAATAATTCATGATAGGGTACTTGTGATTAATCTATTGTAACAGCAAACTTATTTAGGTTGTCTGCAAAACCGTGATAATTAAAATGCTGGAAGGGTAGGAAATTTGACAGCCTGTTCGTTTGCATCGCATTCGGAATACGCGTATAGGGTATGCGATTAATCAATGGCGTATCGATTTATCGCATTCAATGAAGATATATTTGCATTTTTGGTCGCACGGGAAAATGCAATCCTTTCGCAGGTATTTGAGGGGGCAATTGTCTCCTTTGGAAAAGTAATCAGAGTTGACAGCATCAAAATAGCTAATGAAGTAAGAGTGGACGCTGGAACGCACAGTTGATTTATGGCGTAACCTAAATGCGATGCAAACAAACAGGTTGTCGCATTTTTTGCTATATGCGTATACTGCAAATGAATCCACCCTTAGGGTGTCTGCTTAACACATGTTTGATAGTACGGCTTTATAGGAAAGATAAACGAGTTGGAATAATCGCGAATTAGAATAAAAGAACCGAAAACCACAATTTCAATAACGTTTTCCTTTGCGTTGCCGTCGTCCGCTCCGACAGTAAGTTGCAGTGGATTCTTGGACATTTGAAATCTGTAGTTACATCACCCACTACCCTACATAACAAATATCATAAGAATGACAAAAATAGTATGCTGACTGGCCAGATTGTGGTGCACGCAGAGGTCCTGCGGATTGGTCACGTCATCTTTGACGGAATTCTGCTTAAACGATGGCGGCCCTCCATTGTGATTAGGAAGCTAAACACGACGGCGACGGCTAAAAAAAACGTCAGAAAACAAAAGCTTTAATTAGCAAAACAATAACACTGCACGAGCGTTAAGTGTCTTGGTACATTTCTTAGCCGCTCTGTTCTGTTCGGGTATGTAAGACAGACTGAAGAATTGGAATAATCGCGAAGAAGTCTAAAAGACAGGGAAGTCGCTTTTTTAAGTGGCGTTTTTCTCTGCGTCGTGGTTTCTTAAGTTCCCTAATTACAATCAAAGAGGACTCAAGAGCCAATCATTGAAGAATTCATGTTCCTTCTCCTGGTGTTTAGATCACAATTTTGTGCCCTAAACATTGTCAGGGTTTTTCTTGAATGTTCTTTACCAGATGTTCGCATGTTATAAAAATCTTCCAAATGAAAATTATCCCCAAGTCTTTGAGGCGATTCGAGTAAAAAGAAGGAAAGCACAAAAGTCGACGAGGAGGCTATCTTCGGATCTTGGCTTGTAGCATTTGAATTAAGTGGTAAGTTGAAAGCTAAAAGTTAAGGGCAGACAGGGGGAGTCTATACTACATATAATACATGATGAAAGATCTGTTGTCCACCCTTCACGGAAAGACGGCGAAGTTACAAGAAGCCAAAACCACACCATTTCTCGAATTTCTTATGATACGGAGAAAGCAATGTCCTAAAAGTTTTAAAACATGTTTGGCTAACAGATTGTCCTAAGTTTAGGATGTCGAGTCCAAGTTCTACAACGACGAACAATGTTTTTTAACACAAGAAGATAGACTAATAATTGTCCATGGCCACTCCATTGACCAAATGACCATATCTGGTTTCCACATCCAAAATCAAAAATTCATCTCTCACTAACTTACTAAAAAGTGGCATTTGAAGACCTCGCCCACAAGCATATCCTGTCCGGGAGGGACTGCGTAATCTTACAATTAAATACTTGCTACGTTACATCAAAAAATGAATAATTATATTAATAACCTTCGTTTATTCACAAGATTGTTGATCGTTTATGTAACAAGCCTTGCTAATGAACAACCAAAAGAGCTTCACAACAGCACTGTTGAGTAATTCTTGACTGACTGATTGATTGAGTAATCTGCTTGAATATTTTGGTGTTAGCCGCCAGTTATGCTAGCTTTGTTTGGGTAAGAATGAAGACACGTTCCTTAATTTGTCAGATCGGAGAATTAATTTGGAGAACAAGATTTTTCGCATCTGTGGTCATCAAAGGACTTCAAAAAGCTGAAAAGGAAATATAAGGCCAGGTGTGACGGGTCGATGTTTTGGTTCTAAAGCCGTAGTTTCCCAAAACTATGTATTAAGGAACTGAATTTCCATGACTTAGCAACTTTATTTTTTAACTGTGTTTATCAGGGTTCGTTTGATTGTGGTGCGATTTCAAGTACGTGGCTGCTTTCTATTATGCCAAGGTCGAAACTAGATAGAACGCTTCGGTCCAGGAAGAAATTTTCCGGAAAACGTGGTCCACCTCCAGCGGTGGTCCTCTTTGCCGGTCGGTCCGGTCCGACCGAACCTTGCCGTTCCATTTTAAAAAATTCTCGTTTTCACTCCCACTTCACCGAGAAGTAGTCGAAATTTCGGTCGGAACGAAAATGGAACTTTTGTGCCTAAGTAAATGGAAATTTTGTATGTACCGAACAATGTCGTTCCATTTTTCCTGGGTTAGTTTCACTGGTCTCTGACCAGTCGGTCTGGTATAATGGAAAGCATCCGCTAATGTACACAATTTAGGGCCAATCAACCTAGTTTCCGTGTGTGGGAAAGAATTGTCAGATATAAGGAATCAATCCAAAAATGATGTATTCCGTTTGTTTTTGTTCTGGAATATTAACGACCAATCAAAAATGCCGGTAAATTTAATTTAACTCTGCACGGATGTTGACTCATGGATACTAAGAAATAAAGGTAAGGTGGTCACAATTTCATTTCCAACAGAACCTAAATTCAATGCATGCAATATATCATTTTACAATCGCCGTAACATATCGTGTAATCTTTAAGCGTGTCGGAAAGCCTGGACTTATTTGACGTCATAACCTTCTTTGGGGTACGTCCAAAAAAGAAAAGCCTCAATCGTTATTTTCCCTTTCGAACCAATCATCGCTGACTTTGAGTTTAATCATATTTTGTCCGTGTTTTCTAATGAAAGTTGTTAGAGGTTGTAGTTATATAAGGTTAGCTGTAGTTATAATAAATTAGGTTGATACAACGTTACCTTTTACGTCATCTTCTTTTGCTTAGGGGTCCCTGGTTTTGGTCTAAGAGGGTCCTGAAATATTAAATTGAAAACTGGGATTCACTCAGCTGTTTGCACTGGGAAACTGAGGGGGAGAGTAAAACGCTTCTGGCAAGGGAATTTTGTCGAACTTGAAATGGCAATTTGCAAAATCCCTGGTTCAAACCTGATCCGTAATGTTCGGCAGTAAGTGGAAATCATAAACCTACGTATGCCTGGCTCAAATAGAGGAGAGAGAAGGGGGGGGGGGGAGTGGAGGGAGCAGAAGGACCAGCAGCCCAACTACTACACTTATGTCTTGACTGAATCCAGCAAAATACGGGACCATATGAGTGGTTAAACAACTACCACACTTACTAGGAATTTCCAGGACTAGACTTTCATTCTTTTTAAAGTAAATAAACCCTGCCAGACCGATCTATATGCTTTTACTGATTATTTTGTTAATGTTCAGGTATTTTTCTTCCCTTTCTAGTAACAATGGCTAGCGCTGGCTTAGCGTTTTCTGGTGGTGGCATCTGGTCAGTGCCATTCTGCTCCGAAGTGCTGCGCAGATTGCTTGAGAAGGGCGTGGAAGTAGACTACTTGAGCTGCGTGTCAGGAGGTGGTTACACAGGCACAGCTTACCTGGACTGGAAATACCGAGAAGAAAGTAAGTCACGGAGGGAAGGAAGAGAGGGCGATGGAAGAAAAGCTTGGCACAAGGGGTTCTTTGATCACATGACTCAAAGAGCAGGCTACGTGTGTAATTGGCAGGAGCCAATTAAAAGAATCCTCGACACAGTAATTTTAGCCTGTCTTGTTCTACTTGGCACCGTCATCCAACCAATCATCAAATGGGGTTCATACGCTTGCCCACTGGCCTTCATCATTGACCTCTTCTTTGGAAATCTACTACGATACAACACAGATTGTGATGTTGTTGGTGCTAAAGGCACGAAGTTAACCAACCATGCTAAGGAGAAAGAGAGTGCAGAGGATAAACGATATAAAGTAGAGAATATCGAGGAATGCGTCGCAATCAAAGGGTCTGAAGAGATCTACACCATTATACTGTTCACTGCTCTGTTCATTCTTTTTCTCACCTCTCACTTTCTACTACGTCTGAGTCAATTCACCTTTGGTAGCTTTCTGGTGTTTACATTTATCCTGTTTACTATTTATGACTTCTTCCTGAAGATCCCTTCGTGGGCCCAGCTTCTTTTTTTTGCCAGTTGTCTTAGTTGTGTGGATTGCTCTCCCTGTGTTTCGAAACCAGCTAGACATCGTATGTCCTTATAATCTACTCTTATTCATTTGTCATATACTGGAAGGTGTACCAAGGCACGCTGCTTGGTATTATTGAGTACTCTAATTCACTCTTCTATTAGATGCTTCTTTTTCCTGGGTTTGCCTTGTGGATTGTGCCTTTGGTGACCACGATACAAGAGCGACTTGTGCATGTTTACAACAGGTAAGAAGTGCTTCCAATTCATCATTTCATTCAAGTAGAAAGGGACCACTCATTTGGTGATATGGCACAAGATGGAGAGAGAAGCGACCTTTTTTACTTGCCCAGTGCGGTCATTCTCTTTCCTCTGCTCCGCGATTCATCCAAAATTAAGCGACCACTTATGCAGATGCACTACAAGTGTTGTATTAGACAAGGCTTCGTGCACAGTATTGAATTCTTGAAAAAGTATGGAAGCCTGCTAAAACAGTTTTCTGGAAAACGCTTTTCAAGACTTGGAAAAATATAGAAAATAAAGTTTTAATAATGTGGAAAAGTATGGAATATTGCCCATGTTGCTTAGTCGCTAAAATCTATGTCAACTTCGAGTCATTCTTAGTGTTGAAATCTTTTCTGGTGCAGATTGCAGTCCATTTTTGCCCTTTTTCTTGTCAGTTATGACAAGTATGGAAAAAGTATTGAATAAATTAAACATTTTGTTGTAGCCCTGTTAGAAGCAAACAATTACAATGAATTGTCTATTCGCAGATGTAGAAAGCGTTTTATCCCAAAGACAGCGTCGGATGTACTGGATGTAATCGGGTTACAGGATATCTGCCCTCTGTGGTCATGTCTTTTACAGAACAAGCAAGAAAGTGCGAATGGGGACGAAATGGAAGCGGGTAAAAGACCTGTGTCCCTAGCAGACCTGAAAGGAGTACATATCCAACATGGTGGTCAACTCTTGAAGATATCTCACGAAAGTGAGGAGAAATATGAGCTTTTGACCATGTCACCTACAGGGATTGAGCGTTTTGACTGCGACCCAACCGAAAGCCACTTTGAAGGCAGACTGCAGCCTAAAGATGTGATGCTATCCCAGGCCATAGCAACACCTGCAGAAGCGCTTTCGTCTCACATGGGAAAATATGACCGTTCTCTTGAAGGACTAACTCGCCTTCACTCGATTCTTGGACTCGAGATGCGAGGGACCATGATAAGTGATGTCAAATCACTGAAAAACGAAGACCTGTCATTAAAGGTATGTCCTTCGGTTGATGCTCACAACCATCAACCATGCAATCAAGATTGACACCACCACGACCACCATCGTCACAAACACCATCTTCATCATCATCCTCCACTTCCTCTTCCACCTCCTCTTCTCCTTTTACTTTTCCCAATTCTAATTGTCTTTCCCTTCTTTATCTTTTTCCTTCACCCTTGGAGCTTCTTCTCTTCCTCCTCCTCCCCCTCCTATTTCCCCTGTTTGTCTTCATTCTACCCATCGTTTTGCTGTTCGTTATTCTCATCCTACTTTTGTCCCTTTCCCTTCTCCTTTCCTACATTATGACCATAATGACTTTTACAATCCTTATCCTCATCTCATTATCTTTGTTCCTTTTGGCTCAACAGGTCATAGCACATCTAATGCACATCCTTCGTGGATTTCCTTAAATCGCTGTGCAAACATTATATTATTTTCACGACCTATCCGAAGTCGCAGATTTCGATTTAGCAGTTCAAGTTGCATTGGTGTTCTTCTTTCTTATTTACCTCGCATTGGCCTTCATCGCCCTTACAGATACAGGAGCGGAAGAGCCAACTTGGTGGGAGAATTTAGCTAGGTAGGAGCTAGTTAAGTGATGGATGGCCCGGTAGCATTCAACATTCGTGGCGAATTGTTGATTGAGAATGCACTGACGCGACAATAAATTGCATGTTTCTCATTGTATTCTTTTACGCTGTTTAGTGATTGTAATAGAACGTGGCTTTGTCCTGTCCAACAACTCTCATCCTCTTAAATGATTCCGCCTAACAAAACTAAATCAGTCATTCAGAGTAAAGAGGACGAGTTAAACTTTTGGCCAACCAATTAACTTTGAGGACGGTTTTTGTAGTTCACTGAGAAACAATTTTAAACCAGGACTCTTTTGCTCAAAAGCCGATAAGGTTTATGTTCGTGTCTTTGAAAGCGTGTTCACTGCTCTCAAATTCTACAATTTAACGAAATGAAAGGACAAATATATGAATATTATTAGGGCGGTAGTTTCTAAAAAAACCTGAGGTGCTGGACTTGTGGAAGTGAAACACAAAACGTTTGGTTTATCAACTGAGTTGACAAGGTAAATTGTCCACCGTAGAGGAGTTGACAGCTGACGTTTCGAGCGTTAGTGGTGTAGTAGGGATGAATTTATCCTCTTTCTTGCGGGGGAATCTCATTAGCGTGCGGGGAAATACATCAACGCCGATGACGTCATAGGCTGTTGTCTTGATCTTAATGAATAAAATGCTGTGGATTCTCATTAAATTGAGGAGGAATGCTAGTAAGCGTCTTTCTTAAACAATAGGAACAATAGAAACAATAGACTAGCCCCAACTTGCCCTATTATTTTCAAAAGATCCCACTGCTGTGGAATACATTAAAGTACAAACAAAACAACTCACATCTCATTTGTGAGTCAAAATCACTGA